>JBBJLS010071156.1:0-11313 GCA_037577275.1 Bryconaethiops microstoma | reverse complement strand
ATATATTTAGATTAATAGTATAAACATATGTTCAAATAATACTTATATACATTTGTTAACACTTATCTTTATATTTACAAGTATAAATCCATATTACGTATTCATATTGTAGATTGTATATTATTGTTTATTATATTGTTCAGTATATTGTTCATTGTTTCGTTTACATATTGTTATGTTTTATACTGTTGTGCTTGAGAGACACCATCGAACGGAACCAAATTCCTGGTATGTGTTCGCTCACATACTCGGCCAATAAATACGATTCTGATTCTGATATGCAACAAGCAAATATTTTGAACCAGATTTTTAGTTAAACTATATCAGATGACTAAGGAATACTTTTTAATTCGAACAATCCAATCACTATTAATAAATTGCCGGTTCTTCATGGAATTCCATGGTAAATGTAGCCGATGGAGGATACAACGTAACGGCCTACCACAGGGCAGCGTGCTATCACCAATGTTGTTTAACATTTACACCAACGATTAGCTGATATACCCGGGAACAAATAGCTTTGGGTATGCTGATGACCTAGGAATAGCAGCTCAGTTAAGTAGTATAGATGAGGTTGAATCAACACTAGAAGCTGTGTTGAATAACATCACCAAATACTACAAAGTCAACCAGTTACGTCCAAACCCAGCAAAAACACAGGTATGCCTGTTTCACCTCCAGAACCATGCACAAAGAAGACTGACGATAACATGGAATGAAGTCAAATTAGAGCACTCTGATAACCCAGTATACCTAGGCATCACTCTAGATTGAACACTAATGTTCAAACAGCACATTGAAAAACTTAAGAGGGAAGGATAGTGCATGAAACAACATCCTCCATAAACTCACAAACAGCCAATGCAAATCCATCCACACTCCGATCAACAGCGTTGGCTCTATGCTACTCTACAGCTTATGCATGCGCAGTATGGGAGAGGTCAAGCCACGCCAGTAAAATCGACCCAATCCTCAACGAGAGCTTCCGATGCATTACAGGCCATCTGAAACCAACAAATACGTACAAACTATATCCTAGCAGGAACTGCACCTCCTGACATTAGATGAGCCATTGCAAGCCAAAATAAAAGGACAAAACAAGTGACAGATCCACGGCACATGATGTACAGACCCCAAGATAGCGGCTAAAGTCTTGAAAGAGCTTTCTTAAAACCATTAAGCCACTGGAACTTTTGGCAAGGCAATTCGTATTGACATGTGGCAGACACGATTATTGAAAGTACCGGATGTAACAGTGCAATTGACAGCAACGAGAATGGATCAGAATGAGAATGGCAGACATGGAAGGCACTGAACCACTTATGAACTGGTGTTGGTAGATGTTGTACGAATACGAAAAAATGGGGCTTTTCTAACAGTTCGGACTGATGTGACCGCAGGGAGATACAATGTTGCACCTGCTCTGTTGTCCAACATTGGCACAACAGTGCGATACCAATGATTTATCGGGAACTAACGAAACAGCCATTGACTGTGTCCGGAAGTGGAGGACTTTGCTGTGATGGCACACGATATGATGATGATGATGATAATCTGTGTAGCTTGTGCATGCTGTGGAACAGTTCACGACAATGATAATTTATTTATTCATTTATTTCAGAGATGCATGATGATATGAATCATATCTGTATAGGCAAAAAAGTGTTATAAAAACTATTGGAGTCATGTCGGGTATGGGGTGGACACACTAGCAGGAAACAGCTTTAGTAGTGAAAATAGGCTTTAATAGACAAAGTTCAAGTTTCAAGGCGCCGTACGGCTTCACACACACAAACGAGCTTCAAACAAGTATAGATACACAGTGGTACTAGAGGACCTTCACTCCGGTGGGCACGTACTGAACATAAACATTATTACAAAAGTTCCGGAGGACCTTCACTCTGAAAGAAACTGAAACTGAACACTGAAAGGGGACTCTGTCAACTCTCTTGAAGCTTTAGCAAGCCCTCTGTCTTCAGGGGCCATTTCAACTACTCCACACTCTGTGCTTGGCTGACATCGAAAGCTCTCCACTGCCACTAGAGAGTCCACCGGTTGCCAACAGGAAAGTCCTTTGCGTGCCTCAGTCTTGCTCCCCTTCTAGTGAACACAAGCATACAGTTAAGAGTGATAGTTTCTTTAAACACAAACCCAAACCAGAGCCGAATGATGGAGTTGGGTGACCACGCGAAGATTCTGTGGGTTGGCTGTGCTTTTAAACTCACATACATACGCAGAAAACCAATAACACCGACAATATTCTCAATATCAAGCATCACTTAAAATAAACACAAGACAGGTGTACATGTCGTTAGGTACTTAGCAACGCAGCTAACGAGCTAACACAGCTCCACACTCTTGCCTGGGTTGCCTAGGCACCAAACGACAACACACAAACGACAACCTATGACATCACTAGAACGTGCCCAGGGCTCAGCCAACGGGCTCCGTTGGGGGCGTGACTGAGGCGGACCAGACATGACAGTTGGCACTAAATTTGACCAGTTTTTGACACTGGGCTCCTATGTTAAAATATCTGCATGTTAATAAATATACTGTATTTATAACCCTTTAGAAATAAATGTTATATTTTTCTGTAATTTTGATTAAAGTAGATGTGATCACAATTCACAAACATTTTATTGATGTGTATGCAGTAGCAGATATGTTCATGAAAAATATCAGATATTAGCATTGACTGTTGACGCATCACTTTATTCATTTGTTTATTTATTTGTTTATTTATTTATTTATTTATTACTCTACATTCAGTGTCTGAACACCAGGGAAGCCATAACACATGTTCCAGTCAATTCAAGAGAAAAGAACTATTGTTTCATAGCTCTTTTCTCTCTCTGTCTCTTTCTCTCCCTCTCTTTCCCTCCTTTTCCCTGTTTTCCTTCATTCCTGTAACTTCTTTGTTTTTCCTGGCTCAACATCCACTTTTTAGTCCAATGTGTAGGTTTTATTTAGGGCTGAATGAATGAATGGGATCTGAAATAGGCCTCCACTGTGCCATCTGAGTGAAGTGTGTAGCATTAAGTCTGTGTCTGCTGAAAGACAATCCCTTTCCCAGACAAATGCAAACCAATGGGCTGTCCCTTTGGTGCCAGCAGTAAATACAGGACATTGAGAAAGTAGGCCAGTAGTTTATGGATGATTTCCAAAAATATACAATAATACATGGACAGGCTCCAAAGCAACCATGCTGAGACTGTGTAAGTCTCAGCATGCACTGTTCTGGCTCCTCTTGTTTTAATGCATGATGACCATAAACAGTGTGATTACACAAGACTACATACAAATGATGACAGAAGGTAATTTCATCATAACTAGCTGGAAGGAAGTGACTTTAACAACACATTTCCGTCACCTATTTGATTCATTTTTCTTGTCAATATAAATCAATTGAAGCCTTTATCTTTAGAATAAAATTTGGTTTGAAAAGCTGTTAGACCTAGCAGCTGTATTTGTAAGGACATACATAGCCTACATATCCATTTGTATGTTAATGTAAAAACTAGGGCTGGACATGTTAATGGGTTATTATTGCGATAACGCATTATTTACTTAATGCTGACAATTATTTTATTGTGCGTTAATGCAGGTTTTTAAAAATCCTTTTATTTTGAAAGTGCTTTTTTGGGCTTGTGCGTTGAGCGCAGCACGCAGCTCTACATCTCAGCTGGTTTTCGCGGGGGTCAAGTGTCCCATTACTTGTGTCCATATAATATGGACAAAAGTAATGGGACGCCTGACCATTACACCAACAGAGACTTTAATGACAATGCATTCAGGTACATAGACTTTCATATGGGGCTGCTACAATGGCACCGCCCCCCATGCTCTGGACTCTGAGGGTAACTTGTTTTTCTATAACAAACTAGATAAAACATTAATGCCATGCAGTGGCAAATACCTTTGGTTTTATATTTGATTTGATTACATTAATGTGTAAGTTGAGATTTACAAGAAGTATTTTAATCGCAGATGTGTAAATGTGTAAAAGCAACACTGGTGTTAAAAAGCATCTTATTTGTTTAAAGTGTTTGCAAACCAAATGTTATTGCACTGTTGTTCATATAGCAGTACTTTAAAAATAAAAGTGCGCAATACACTACTTTTGAATAAATTATTTAATTTTGTGTATAACCATGCGATTAATTGTGATTTAATATTTTAATCATTGCCCAGCATTAGCAAAAACATTTTATCATTTTTGAGCATTTTAACAAAGTTCTTTGGACCATGTCTTTTTTCTATTCACTATGTTGTTTGAATAAAATGGAAAAAATTAAGATTTTTTAAAATGATTTTCTTTAGACAGAAATATATTGAATGAATATAAAAAGTATAACCAGTAGTTTAGTTTCTTGAAAAACAGACCACACTATAAAAAAAGCTGATGTTAAGGCAACATAATACATTAAAATTGTTTTCTCACTTAGGTAACTTCAGTCAGGTAGGTAACTTTTTACAGCAGAAAATGGACAGTACAGAAGTAAGAGCAGCAAAAAACAATAGAATAAAGCAATACACAACAGTATAGAATAAAAGAGTATACTTTACAAATAATACTGTTATAAATATAGACGTGTGTAGCTTATATATATATATATATACATATACATATATATACACAGTAAACCCCCACTTTAACGTGGATCAGCAGTTGCACTTTCGGTCCATCGCGGATTTTTTCTGAGAACCAAAATAATAATTGTTCACGGAAACTGCAGATATCCTCTGCATTTTTTTTTGCTTTTGTGAGGTCAGGGCCTGGTCCGCCACGCCCCCTCATCTTTGTGCTTGGTTCGTTATGCACCCAGCCGAAACATAAACAACCCAGCACAAGGACCAAGGGGCATGGCGGATGAGGCCCAGAAGTCACAGCTTTTCTCGTGGCAATATACAATTTTTCATGCATTTTAGTGCTAGTAATTTACTAACAATTTTGTAACACAAATATTAACATAAATTTAACTACATTTTCATATAAAAATAACTATACAGTTTTGGTACTGTCCAGAGAACACAAAGAAAGCACGTCTTGGGATGGTGAAATACCGCTGTACTCAGAGGCAGAAGGTTTGAAAGTAGCCAATCAGAGAAAGTATTTATTTCTCCTTGCTGCTGATTAGCTGCTGCCCTTTGACGCAGCTGCAGTCCAGAATTTCCCTTGTGGAGCACCTTGTGTTTTTCGTTTTGTTTTTCTTAAAGCCTTTTTATTACTATAAATTAAATTAATTTCTTACTGTATTTACTTGCTTATGCCAAAGAAAACTACCGCGCATGCAAAAGAAAATGCGCCTGCATGAATTACAGTCTATCGGTATTTTACATTTTAGCACTGCGGGAGTTAAGTCTCTCTACAGTACTGCGGGAGTTAAGTCTCTCTACAGTTAAGTAAACTCTACAATACGAATAAGTTTTCTTTATGGGTAATGGAGGTCTGATGAATAGCATACATATAATCCATTTCTAAAAGTTATCTAAATTCTACAGTTCTGCAACAATAACCATGGCAATGGTAATACCACCTCTGTCTTTAAAGTGCACTAGACTGAGGTCTAAATCCCTGCTTGGGAAAGGGGTCTTTGGATATAATTCTTAATGCAACATTAGTTATTAGTGTATTAGCAACAGTAGTGTATTAATTATGATTAGACTCGATTAGGTTCAATATACGTGTCTGCTAAAAGTCCTAAATATAATGTTTCCTGTTTTGAAAAAAAATGCCATGTTTTGTTGACAACCTAGCATTTGGAGAGCAAACCATTTTCAACTTGTTAAACAAATTACCCTTTGGCTAATTTACAAACTACAACATCGGCTATTGAGACTCATGCATAATGTTACTTTGATATTTTGAGTTCTCAGTAGTTTTTAGAATATGGTAACAAATAGGTTTTTGTTTCTGTTATGCAAATGGTTTTTGTTTTCATTTTCTTTATTGAAATGTACACTTTTAAGGTTTAAATTTTTGGTTCTCTAAAGAACATTTCAAAGATTGAGAAAAACCTTTTTAAAGATGGTAAAGAACCTTTCTTTCTTTCTTTTTTCTGCCCAACTATCACTTTTCCAAGACTCATTAAATGCAAAGGGAAATGAGCTATACGTTGTGTTCCCATATAATATTTGCTGCCTCAACAAATCTGAAAATGCAGATGGACACACAGACACACATAGGAAGTGTCGCCTTAAGTACAGGTGGACCTGTGGAATGTTGCTGAGTAGGATTCCTCCAGCTCCAAGGATCACTTGTCTATGGGAATAAATGAAGAAATGCTGCTGTGATGCAGCAGAGAAGGTCACAGGGGCTGTTGTATAGCCCTCAGGGTTTGAATTTTTCAGTTGAACTGGCCAAAGACATGAGACCCCAGCAACTGGAGCTGACCTCTATACACCCACAGTGCTTCAGGAGTCATGACCTCTGAGCTGTTCAGGGAGCATCTGCTACTTTTTGCATGGGTGGGTTTAGAGGCACATTCAGGGAACAGGTGAAAGTTAAATGGTTCTCATACACACATTCAGTGCCGGTCAAAAGTTTAGAACTACCTGATTAAATGTTTGTTTTTCTTCATCTTAAATTTTTTTGGATTTAAAGATATTTGCTTAAATGCTCAAAATTAGTCCCCAAGACAAATTAATACAGTTAAGTTGATCCCAAAATATGAATAATAAAATCACAGTTAAAAAAAGGTTCTTAGCATATGTAAAACTTTTTCAAGCTTGTTGAAAATCCATTTTAGGGGCTTCTTTATTCTATAGGTTATGCTGGATCTGCTTTCATCTTTTGTTCTGTCCACTTTGCTGCTGTAACAATGGAAATTTTCCACCCGTGGGACTAGTAAAGGGTTATCTTAGCTAATCTTATCTTATCTTCTCTTGAAGCTGCTTGAGGCAATGCAAAAAGTGTGTAAAACTGCATCAAACCATTAAGGGCGTGTATTTAAAGAATCAAAATATTCTAGATTCTTTATTCTTCTATTCTTTATTCATAGAACACCTTTTGGTCATAATTCTAAAATGTGTAAAATGGTACAAATAAAGGGAAACTTTCTATAAGCACATTGATTTAAAAAATGTTCTGAGAGTTAGAAGAAACTTTAGGTTCCTTAAAGGACCTTTCAATAAATAATTCTTTAAAGAAATATTTTTGTAAAGGACATGTGAAGAAACCTTTCTAAATTCTAAATAATGCCCATAACATGTAACATAAAGGTTCTATTCCAATTAAAGTTTATTTTCTATGACTATTCATCTAAGCAAAGAACCATTTAGACATCTTTGGACTGTAGGTATGTCATTTGGACTGGTATTTTATTTTATACACTAGTGTTTCAGGATCCTGGTCCTGGTGTAAACCTGCAATGTTGAGTGTTTTCCCTGCTCTAACACACCTCATTCAGCTTACAAACACCTCGTTAATTAGTCAACGAGTTGAGGCAGGTGTTTTAGAGTGTGGAAAATACTAAAACATTAATTGAAGTAGTGTCCCTGGACCAAGAGCTATACTCAATTTGTGTTCAATTGCAGCTGTTCATGTGTGGTGAACTAAAGTCACATAATGTGTCTGTACCAATGATTTTATTTGTGACTTTACCATTGTTACCATGTAACATGGGTTTCTGTTATAATCCTGTTTTCCAGTAAACTGGAATGAAAGTTCTGAAACTTGTTCTGAGCAGTGGTGCAGTCAGAATGGGCTCATATGATGCTGGTACCTGATTATGTCACATCATTAAACCATAAATCAAATCAGTTTTGCTTTGAACTATGCTTCTTCTTATGAAGGATTACAGAGGTATAGATTCTTTCCATTCTGTATGATTTCCCAAACCACATGACACTTCCTAGATCAACTGCCGCTGCTGTGTGTCTTGCGGAAGCGTGGTCCATATTGCTCTCGGTCAGTGGAGGCAGTTTAGAAACATCAGCTGAACTTTGTCTCTCGGTGAGAACATGATTGAAGACACGTAGTGTCCTATTGTGTCTTAGGACAAAGCAAAGAATGCAGCTTGTAGATTAATTACCACACCTGCAGCTTACACATTTAGAAGAATGCATTCAGGAAAGCTCACAGAAATGAGATCTTCTGGAAGAACAAGACTCCTGGTCTCTGCAATCACTGATCTTACCTTCTGTTTTCATTCATGATTTATGACACATTAAAATTGTGTATATTAAAGTGTTGGTAGAACTGCGCATGACAAAGTTGGAGTTAAAATAGGAAAAAAAAATACATATTGAAGTTATTTTGCCACAAGGGAGATCTTAAAACACAAACGGTTTGAGCAGGTATGGAGTTGGTGTTTCTGAGGCCCCAAGCACGCCTAAAGACCCTAATTAAGGATGACTGATTTTGCATGTGCATATTTTCTGTGCAAAGATGAGTGATGGGTGGTGAAGAATATAAATGGAGGGGTTGCCATTGTTATCAAGGCAGGATTATAAAATATATTCATTTCCTTAAATATAACCAGATAGGTTTTAATGTGTCAACTTGTTGCAAGAAAACATGCACAAGAAAGTTCTTTGGAGTGATGGTGTACAAGAATGACTTTTAGTTTTGTAAAGTAGTGGTTTTCAGTTCTAGTTCTGCAGTTTTACTGTATTTATTTAAGAGTTTTCCAGTTCTAAATCCAGTTGTCCAGCACTTGGTCCAGTTCACATGCTGTATGTAGATATGACCATGTGAAGAACATCATGTAACTGAACATAAAGTATAGGTTCTAAAGTGATTAAAAGCTTTGTATAAAATCATATGCCGAAGACATGAACTATTTAAGTGTACAGGGACACCCCGGTCAAATAAGGTTTTGTTTTTGACGCATCAATACCACTTAATATATACATTTAATACTATATATACTTACTAAGGTCGCACAGTATTTCTGTTAATCACTATTGCAATATCCATCTCTGCAATACTGATATAACAGAAGGCCACAATATGCAAATGAGCCTCTAACCTATCACAGTCTTTCTTACATAGTGAGCATTCACAGTTCCAGATATTACTGGGTGTTCTGATGAATGGAGGTCTTCATCTAATCCAATAAATTATTTTGGCCAATATTTAACCATTAGAGACAGTTTTCAACTGTCATTTCATCATAAAAGTAAGTGTCTGAACACATGCTGTGGCCTTATGAAATAAAAATTAAACTCTTTGGCTATCATCAAGAGATATGAGGTGAAAAACTTACATTTTAAACAAATCTTTTGAAACTAGGGATCCTCAAACTTCAGACGGGCTGTGTGTTCAAGAAGAATTCAGTTGAACGGTTTTGTAGTCTCTAAGGATTGACACTGTAGCTATAATGGACGATTTGTTATGCAATATAAGCCATATAGTTAGGGAGAAATAAGCATACACCAAGTCTGGTGGTTTAATCTACACCAGCTACCAGACAGCATTTTGCTAGACTGAGAAAGACTCTTCTGCAGACCAGTGTCTGAGGGCATTGCTGGAGCCTATGGAAAAGTACATCCAACTGTTTAATCTAGCAACTATTTATCAAGCAACCAAGCTACTAAAGTACAACCTACTAATAATCCAATTAATTATTCCTTATAGTTACTTATCTGTAGTATTTATACCCAGCATTTGTGTATATAGCATAGTGTATTTCATATTGAGTTTTTCTGCAGAGGTTTCTTTGGATTTATTTAGTCTTCAAATTTTATGTTGTTCTTGTCTTTGTGTTTCTGTGTGTGTGTAGTTATAACATAAGCAATTTCCTCTGGGATTAACATAGTTCTCTAATTCTGATTCTAGCAATTGGTGAACTAACAAATTCCAGACAGTCTTACTGTCTGACCATATGCCCAAGTGGAGAGATGCTGAGACAGAGCACACAGTAAACAAAAAGCACGTCCCCTTTGCCACTGGTCTCCACATGCAATACAACTTTGTGAGTGAACTATCGCGCCCCCTGGTGTCAACTTTACCCCCCACCCCTCCACCTCACCCCGTGTCAAATGCCCCCCCTGGTGTTAAGTGTGGTAATATCCATTAGTTTAAACAGAGAAAGCACCAAACTACCCCTATATGGCTAGTCTACTAACAAAAGCTGTAATATTAGAGGCTGTTGGATTCTGGATCATTTCAGTTCTCAAATCTTTCAGTGGATGATTTTCTAGAGACTGTTCTTTGTAAATTAGAGATGAGTATCAAAAGTTTAAGGACTTTCATATAATGTAAAGGTTCTATGCTGTGAATGATTTTTAAGAACAGTATGCTCAAGCTAAAAATGGACATTTACCTTGTTAATTCCCTGGTCATAATAAACACAATTTATCATATCGGTTTAAAGGCTAATATAGGCCTTTTATGTTAATTACTCTATTTTAGTTATAGACGTTAGTTACATAGAATGTATTTCAGAATGTATATCTTGCTGGTGTCCTCTGAGTCAATTTAATCATGTTGATCCTATCTTTTACCAGACTCTTCTACAGTATGATCAAAGTTTCAATGTGCTATATCTTTTAATTGTCTTTTTATTCGAGCTCATCCAATTTATTGAGG
This sequence comes from Bryconaethiops microstoma, assembly GCA_037577275.1. Classification (NCBI taxonomy): domain Eukaryota; kingdom Metazoa; phylum Chordata; class Actinopteri; order Characiformes; family Alestidae; genus Bryconaethiops; species Bryconaethiops microstoma. Next base: position 776 of record JBBJLS010071156.1, on the reverse strand, counting down.
CATTTGGTTGAGGCTGTCCACACAACCCACAGAACAGGACCGCTGAGAGGTACTTATTACATATAAAAAGTCTGTCATCTGTTGCAGTTCTCACTACCAAGTTCCAAAGAAGCTGACTGAGCCCTCAGACCAACACCTTTGAAATAGATTTTATTGATAATGTGATAACCTGCCTTATTGCCTAAAATCTGGACCTGAACTCAGGTACGCCCTTATTGCAGAACGGAAGAAGATTCCAGCTGTGTCTGAAAGTCTAGTGGTAAGCTTGACCAGGATAGTCGAGGCTGTTATAGCAGTAAAGGGAAGACAAACTGTATATGAATGCCCATGATTTTGGATTTTAGTTAACAAGCACATATGGGCCCGATGCTCAGGTATCCAAATATTAAATGTGTATTGTGACTGCAGTAACAGCAGTTTTGTTTTGTTAATTTTAGATATGAATTCTTTGTTTTATGCATATATTCATTTACCTTACATACCACCATTGGGTTCCTTAGCAAGACCTTCAATCATAAGTTGCTCCAGAGAGACTGCCCCCTGTAGTTAGGGAATGGAAGTCGCTTTGGATAAAAGCGTCTGATCAATGCCTTAAATGTAAATGTAAATTTATCTGTTTCATTGTCATTGCCTTTTGTACTACTTTTGTCTGATGAAAATTAATTGAGTATTATTTTGTTATGTTATAGTCCTGCATAATAATAACACACAGTAAATCTATAATTATCTAATATACATGATCAGGCATGTCAAAATGTATGAAAATGTGGCAGAAC
>JBBJLS010071155.1:0-11313 GCA_037577275.1 Bryconaethiops microstoma | reverse complement strand
GTGTGTGTGTGTGTGTGTGTGTGTGTGTGTGTGTGTGTGTGTGTGTGTGTGTGTGTCTCCTCTGTGTGTGCGCGCAAAGTCTTGTGTGTGTGTGTGTGTCTTCTGGTTCTGAGAACAAAACTTCTCAGTATGGCTGCAGGCACACAAAGTTTGATTTAAACTCTCGGAAGTAACATCTTTTAAAAGAGGCTTTCTCTGTCAGTGTCTGCGAGCTAAAGAAGTGTAATTAGTTTTGCAGTTTAAGTAGAGTCAGGGCAGTGAGGGGTTAAGGCCTGTCCAGTTCTATTCTTAGCCTCTGCTCTGTCTGCCTGCTTCGATTTGGTAGAGGCCTGCAGAGCAGCAGCCTCGATCTGCAGCAGCGGTCCATCCTGCACATAAGGGCAAAAGTGTAAACCTGGCTTTCTGGATTTTTTATTTTTTTTGTAACCAATTAAGAGGAAGGGTTTGATAATAGTTCTGACCATTCTGTCCTTTGGATTTTTTTGTAATTGCTTTCTTAAGGTGAAACAATGTTGAGATTAATCATCTTAATTGGATTGTTTTGTTCACTTAGTGCGCGCGCGCGTGTGTGTGGTGTGGCGCAGTACCAGCATAGTTGCTGAAGAAAGTCGTTGCTTTGTGTCCTCTCCTGATATTCCAAGCTGTTATTTTGTTTATGGTTTGTTGCTGTTAATTTGTTATTTGAAACTTTCTTCTTTTGCACTACTGTCCGGATGGTCCCTTCATTTGAAATGGAAGCTTCTTTCTTGACTCTGTTTTTACTGTTTTGATAGTCAGATTTACCACCAGTTCTGGATTATTTCATCCAAGCCTTCTCTGCTGCAATGAGATTTAGAAGGACTGGCTCATACTCTCTAATTAGGTGAGATTCTTTGTTTGTGCTGTTTTGACTTCATGCTCATTAGGTTGATGTAAGTCAGGACGCGACAAATCCGAAAAACTACCATATCATGTCATTTTATTAATTTTAGACACTGTTGTAGGCCAGCATATAGTGTAGATGGCAGGGTTCACCTAACCGATAATGGTTTATTTCAGTTTAAACCAGTAGCGGTCAGTATAATTTTCAACTCTTTTTACTACTCGTGAGTTTCAATGGATAATCAGTGCTTTGCAAACATACAATGCGGGGAAAGAAATATCCAGACATTTGTGCGTATTTAATTCATTTCCAGTGCATACTTGATATTTAAACATCAATTGTATTTGGACTTTGTACTCAAGTTTTAGAGATGCGTTAAGATGCCAATAGTAAGAAGTAAAGTGACCATTCTGTCATACATGAACATTCCACAGCACACAGTGTGAACAGCACAGAGTTCTTCCTCTGCATTTAACCCATTCACCAAGGGAAGCAGTGGGCAGCCAGGAACACAGCGCCCAGGGAGCAGTGGGACCGTACTTTGCTCAAGGGTACCTCAGAAATGCCAGTAGCCCATTCTACTTGGCAAACTATATTTTGACAGGATCCCTCTGTTGGATTTAAAAAAAAAAAAATGATAACAATAATTCAACAGGATTCATGTAACAAACACCATCAATCTTCCTAGAAACCAGTCTAGTGTTATTTTGGCTTCATATTTGGGGTCTTTGCCCGGTTCTACATCATGTTCTGCATTCTACGTCTGACCTTTCTTGGCCAGCAAGATTCAATTCTTCTCTTAGACCTCCTGGTGCATCAGTGCACACTTCATTATAATGCCCCAGTACCGTTAGCAGAAACGTTCTATATTATGATGCGTCCACCTTCGTGCTTCACGGTGAGTGTGATGTTCTTGGGATCATGCAGAGCAACCCTTTTGTCTCCAGGCATGACAAGCTGTAGTATTGCCCAAAAAAAAATGCATTTGATTAATCTGACCAGAGTGCATCGTTCCAAAAGAGTTCTGATTTTGTCTAAGTGCCACAGGCATACATACCCGTGGTGCAGTCGAATCACTATAAAGTCATAAGGCATCAATGCATTTGCTCCCTTAATGACCATGGTGCTGAAGTCATCTTATACAGCACCCTGAAATTCCCCTCCTGGCCAACCATTAGATTACATTGCCGTTAGACCGTTTCATAACCTGTTGATTAGATTTCTTAGTGTCGATGGACACACATCTTTATCAGGGATTTGTTTTTGGTCAGTCCTCGCCTCTGGCTTGAGTTAATAAGTCTCCCTCCTGAGTAGATTAGGACATTAGAAATGTGTCCTCTTAGATTCAGAGGTTTGCTTTCAATTACATTAAGAAGTGACTTAAGAAGAGAAGAGCAGCTGCAGGGAAGATGATGTGTCTCTTTTTTCCAGGTGTTCTTTGCCTCCTGCCCAGCATGATAAGCAGATAATAGTGCCGTGTGTTTCCGTGAGCTCAATTCTCTCATTTTTTCATTCACTTTTTCAGGACGACTTGAGGACTTGCATGTGCTGGACGTGGGTTGCTTTGTTTGCTTTGTTTTGTTTGCCAGCCAGATCTTGCTTTACTGCTAAATTCCTGTGTAGCACAGCTGTGTGAGCCTGACTGCCGTCATATGAGAAAGGACTGCACGGAGAGGGCGAAATACCGGCACCATGATTTGCTATCAAAGATGGCACCAATCTGATAGCAGGTGTCTGTATCAGGGTAACATTGGTTACAAAAGGTCATTGAAAAGGAGTTGGCTCACCCTATCACAGAGGTATAATTTTCATGATGTGTGACTGTTTCGCTGGTTTACACTATCCTGTCCATTAGAGATGTCTGTGTGTGAAACAGCTGTGATTGCTGAGGGTGTGTGTTTGTTCAAGTCGGGGGCAGGATGCTTGCAGCAAACAAGCAGCCTGTAGAACTTCAAACCCTACACAGTGTGTCTTTGTTTTGTGTGGCTTTCAAAACCGTATGCCAATGTATATTAATGGTCAAATTTTCATATCATTTATGTCCCCCCGTCTCCCCCCCCCCAAAAAAAAAAAAAAAAGAAAATTTGATATACGCTTAGTTTAAAATGTACAAATAACTAACAAAAGGTTCATGTGAAGGCACAAAACGTGACCTCCTCAAATATATGTAGGTTTGGTGATACTCATTCAAGTAGAGTACTACTAGTCTCTGGTTAGGATGATGCTAAAACCGCAGTCTCAGTTCCTCAACCTGTTTGTTGGGCAACTTCTGGCAGTGGATTGGGAGGGGATTGTTACACCCTTATCACCATTGAGGCTTGTGAAACCTGTATTTGAATGAGTAGCTACAATCACAGCTTCTATAGCAACATGTGATGCAAGGGCACATGACTGTTATTACAGTGTCCTTGTCAACTGGATACATTGTGAACTGCAGTTACAAAAGTGCTTAAAATGGTTGTTATTTTTAAGGGTGACTGTTAAATCAGGTATTTAAGTATTTGTTTGGAAACATCTGAACAAATATCTGAAACTGTTCGGGCCTTGGCCAGGGCCCACTGTGAAGCAGGTACCGACTCAGAAGCATTGCTTGGTGATGGTAGGCTAATCTTTTTTTTTTTTTCTTCTTCTTCTTCTTTTTTAATTGTCAACTTCGTCAGCTGTTTCTATAGAAAATAAAGGATTATTAAGAAAGAAACGGGTATTGGACTTTTTTATATATTTAATATATTGGCACTATAATTTATGGTCAAAGACAATAGAAACTTTGACACATTCTCAAAATGTCTGTTTGAAATACTGCTGTATCGTTTAAAGCCTGGCATCTGTTGTTTTGGCTGTAATGAATATGTGTATAGTGACACAGGTGTTAGCACATGGCCTCAAATCTTCTCAGTTAAGCCATTCTTTTCTCAGGAAGTCCACAGGCCTCTCTTTAGCAATAATATTTGAGGAAGGTGCGCTGGCAGCTTCCCATCATGCAGAAAGGCCTGCGCAGGTTCTTATCGAGAGTCCACATAAACACAGGAAAGCTGATTGTGTATATGAAAACGTCTCAGGAAAGGAAATTACTCTGAGTAGCACACAATACAGAGCAAATTCCTTTCGTCTTCTTTTCTCCCTCCTCCTTAAGGGGCAGGATGTGGTGAAAGTGCTGACCCCCAGGGCCCGAGCTTTAACCCGTAATATTCCCAAAGCACCGAAGGGTGGTCGTGAGATAGTTATTACATATCAGCAAGTTGTATTGATTTTATCTTGAGTTTTTAAAAACAATGCACAAGTGTTTCACTTTGACTACTTTATTGAGACAATGGGACTTTCTTTGGAAATTCAGGTTGTACAGTTTCGATAACGGTCATTAATTTGAGCAGTACCGTGATAAATAGGCTCGTATCACAAATTGAAGCTGAAGCATACTCTCATAAGAAGTGTCTGGCATGCAAAATAGTGGGCATTCTTGGTTGGGAGTACCTCCTGGTTGTTTACAGGACAGTCTAGAGTTTCCATAATGAAGTGCTTTCAGTTATATTAAAGAGCCCATATCGTGGAAAACGTAAATCGTTCTCATCCTTTACATTTTTTAATAAAAGTTTGAGGTAGTACATAAACATTGTTAAAGTTTTATTATGTAGTATTCACTCCTGAGTCCATGTTGTCCCTCTATGTGAGCTAAACTGCATAAACAGCCACAGTTAAGTTCCCTAAAACAGACTAATTAATCACTTAGTCTGTTTTAAGGGCCCAAAAATTGGTGTGTCCATTTTATCATGTTTTCTCTTTTTTTTTTTTTTTTAATAACTTGTTAATCAAGGACAGTGCTTGCTAATATTAGCAACAGAACTAAATGGGACAGAATTCTAACCTGTAGTCCCTGGCTAGATGTTACAAGGCTAATACTTATGCATAATATTGCATGAAACAGAATGCAATTAATGTGGCCTTTAAAAGTTAACGGCTGAATCAGGGTTCTTCCCAGGTTTTATTAAAACAGTTTGCTTTATTAAAGCAGTATATTCGCTGGAGTAAGATGTTGATTTCTCTGTAATGTATTGCTGGGCTGGAGAAAGAGGCAGAATTTGCCATAAAAAGAAAATCTAGATTACTGGTGGTGTGGTTTTTGCTGTAATATAGCAAATGCTTCACAAATTGCTTCATTTAGCAGGAGCTCATTTTTAGTTTAGGATTGGTCTGATCACTCCCTGGACACTCCTAGGTAGCGCACACTAATCTGTGAGGACTAGGCCCACTGAAGACCTTCTTATCAGCCAGTTCAGGCCGAAAAGAGACTTATCCAGACACCACAGGCAAAGTTTAGCTCTCTCTCCCCCGGAACTCTGTGACATTTCAGATCACTTGGTCCTTAAGCAGCAGAGTGTGTGTGTGTGTGTGTGTGTGTGTGTGTGTGTGTGTGTGTGTGTGTGTGTGTGTGTGTGTGTGTGGGCGCGTTTGTCCCTTTCTGTCAGTGTTGAGGAGAAAGCTGGAAAAGAGCTACTCTTTCAAACTTGAAGGTATGCACTAATTCAAACATCTAGATGGCGGAGGCAGAAGGAGCTCCAGCGTTTGACGAGAGTAATCCGGAGCCGCCTCGAGGAATTCTCAGCACGCTGTTTCACAGGTACTCCATGGCTCACACAGCTTGACTGGTGTGAAATGCACTGTGTGTCCTGAAAACGGAAGTGTTTGTTTGAAACATCTGGATCTCAGAGATCTGAGGACAAGGCTTAAGTACACAGTGCACAGAGTGTGTTTGTTGGAGGGAGAAATAGTGGCTCAACATGGCACCACATAATGGCTCAATCCTCATTTCTAAGCTTTTCCATCTCTCAGTAATTAATTACAATGCTGCATTCTAATTACCAATGGGTGTCTGACAACATTCTCCACTATCTGCTAATGCAAGCCATGCAAGGATCGTGATAAATTACATCATCGAATGCTTTCCTGGGTATTTCTCAGGTATCGTCACTGTTTCAAGAACAAAGGCGTGATTCGTGGACCACATACACGAGCAAAGAACCCATAATATCACTGTTAAATTAAAACTACATAATAAGAAGCCGGGCATTATTGTTTGAGTTGGTTTGTTTTGTCCATTTCAGAATCAGAAAACTTTATTGATCTCGGAGGAAATGTTGTTACCACTGCCCAGATACAAGAACAATATAAGACTAGGGAGAAAATTCCTGAAAAAATTTTGAGATAGGCCTGCCGCTCGTGCCCCGGGTTGCTAATAAAGTGGCTGGTCTGTGCCGTGTGAAGCGTTTTGGATGTGTGGTGAAGTATTAATGAGCAGAACTCAAAAAATGTGGCCAAAAAATGTAATGGAAGTGTACTGAGCCAAAAGGGATGCATGAAAACAAAGGAAAAGATGAGTGCAGGGCTTGGATGAGGAGATGAATATGTTGGGGGGGGAGATGTGAGGTTTCATGTGAAGTTTCACTACCTTTGGTCACTGTATGTTGTGCCTATCAGTGTCAGTTGTATGTAACTTAGGCTCCCTTTAGGAGTCTGGCTATTTTTGGATGGGATGAGGTGCCAGGCAGTCTATAGCCCATAAAGAAATACAGTAACAGGGGGAAAAAAAGATGCCCCACCCTTACTTTTCTTTTTTTATGCCGTCACTGCTTTCGTAGGCACGCTCCTTATTTTATTTATTTATTTATTTAGCGTGGCCGTAGTGAAAGGGGTCTCTGTTCTGCCTGCGTCTGTTCACCTGGCCCTGCTCTTGTCGGCTGGACAAACACAGGCTGTGAAGCCTTTCTCACCAGTGCCCGGACCCCTCCCCGTCCCATTACAGACTTTCACATTATTTTCTGCACCAGGACACACAACCCCTCCTGCACGTCATTCTACGAACCTCACTTTTTCCAGACTTTTTTTTTTTTTCACCCAGAACGTTTATTTTGGGCAGACCTAAAGATGGTTGTGCAACATTGGGCCCGGGGCTGGCTCTAATGTCAGGTACATGGAATGAACCAGGAAAGATCCTTGATCTGAGATCGCTGTGATGGCAGTTTTATGGACCAACTGTGTGGAACTTGATGGTTCAAACTCATTTCTCATTGGCTGCTTTTCTGCTGACCACCCGAACCAGATGGCTGCAGCCAGTACGTCAAGTCGCACCGAGCGAGATGACTGACTCAAATAGCTGGACTGTGCGTTTCCTTATTGCGTGACCACTTGCTAAACCTACAGTTTCTATTTTAAAAAACGCTTCTATTTAACCGACTTACTCAGCCCCCACACTCTTGCATGAGTGGTATTTATAGTACATGCGTATTTGCAGCCTATAGTCATGTCTGAGCAAAAATAGCACTGCTGAGAAGGCAGACAGCAGCATGCGAGAACACTGTATATCCAGCAAACGTTCTGAATCACATTTTGGGTTCTTTTACCAAATTTCTGATTCGCTTTTAGGCCTGTAGAGGATTGCTAGCATTTGACTGATGACCATATCAGTGTTTCCCCCACCCTGCAAAACTCATTACCCATTAAATTTATACCCATTAAATTTATAGCAGGGGAGAGTGTGGCTCAAACACATTTTTTTAAAGTCATTTTTAACCTATGTGAATAACTTCTAAATCTATTATTTCTTGGATATATACAGACCTATACATCTCTGCTACAAATAATGACAAATATAGTTTCAAGCATTTACCATTTATGAATAATTCAGCCAAAAGTAGAGTGAGTGCATATGTTACAGCTCACTCCATAGGTAAGATTAACTGTAACATACTAAAGTGCTATTTGGACAGGATTTATTTTCCATGAGGACGTGGGGAAATGTCATTGCCTGTAGTGTTTATAACCTGTTCCTCGAGACGTAAAAGCTCTGAGAGCTGACTGGGAGTTGCCACTGTTTTTACCAGAAGGCGTAGAAAGCAAGATGTTTAATTAGGTAATTATTCTTAAGTCTATCTTGCAGTTTAGGTGAATGCAGAGTGTCTTCATCATTGTCATTAACTTGAAAATATAGAGCCAACAGTCAAAATCAGCACTGAAGTTTATTTTTTAAATTTTGTTTTTTTTCCTTAAGCCACTGAGAACACAAGAAAAACACTTCTTTGAGCTTCCATGCCTAAGAAAACTCCTCTTCCAAAGAATAGACAGCGATTTCACTGGCGATTTAATATCGATTCGCATAGGATTAAAACAAGATGAAATTATTTGTACGACTCATCTTATGAATGGTATAAGATCCCAAAACGATTTCACCTGCAGAAGCACACAGTTTGTAAAAATGACTGACGTGGTCACTAGGAAAAAATAACTTTACCCTTCCCATGGAAAAACTAATCCTGTCTGAATAGTACTTGAGGGACTAGTTATACTAGTTGCAAAAATCCCTAGTAAATCAAAGCAAAATGTGATTTACTTCAGTACAATTTGTTTGGACTAGACAAGCTTTCCAATGTAAATACTTAAACATATTCATCAAAATAATTGAAAAGAGGCTGTGCTGCAAAGTGGAAAGCAAATATCAGTAGAATGAAATTGTGATGTTTTACGTACATGCCAAAACTTCAGAAACCTTGACTGTCTTAGTGTTATATGCGACTGTATGGTCTTCTCTCACTGTTTGCTTTGGGGGAGCTTAGGGGTAACACTTTACGACTAACCTCGCCAGTACTTTATCCTTTCGCTATGTGGTGTTTAAATGGTGCTACTTGTTACAGGTCATTAAAACAATGCAGCTGACATACTAATACTTTTCTTGTGTAAAATATAGTTTGCTATAATATTATTGTATAAAAAAAAAAAAAAAATCTTCCAGTTAAACTTTGAAAAAATATCTGGTCATTTGGGGTCAGAAAAAGCAAGTGATGTTGCTTTCGGACTACAAGAACATGACCTAAAGCGTGTTCTACTCAACCTGTTTAAAATATACACGTTACTTTTGTACCCGTGCTATTCTGTCCCCTGCTGTCCCGTGATATTACTGCTCAGGCAGAGCAGCTGTAAAGCTAATTGTGGTAGACGGAGACGTAAGCAAGCCGTTTACCGCTGTGATTTAGTTCAGTAAATTAAGCACATTAATGAACTCGGCAATCTCACGTTATTGTGATGTAACGAATTGGCTTCGGTGCCTTTAGCGCAGCGTCACAGGCTTTTGGATAAATCTCTTATTGTAAAATATACACTGAGTTTTTAGGCTAATGTTAACAAGCCAGCAAGTCTGACAAGTCTGTCCCCATCTGTCCATCTATCCAGCTGTCTATCTCAGCAGTCTAGTGTTATTGTGGTGTGACGAATTAGCTTCAGTGCTTTTAGTGCGGCGTCAGGATCTGGGATAAATTAAAATGTACGCGGAGTTTTTAAGCAAATGCTTACAAGTCAGCGAGTCTAACAAGTCCGTCTCTGTCTGTCGGCTTGAAAAGCATTTCCTCAGGGCAGAGGCCTTCGGCTCCATGTCTGAACATGCCTACTTAGCGCTGCGAGGAAATTCCAGTCTGTTGTACAGCTGTATGACATTGTCACAACATGTCTGCACAGTCAAAACATGCTGCTAGGTGGACAAAGTGGTGTGAATTGCACTTTGGGGGAAATGAGCATATAACTCTTTATCTGGCTGGACAATTGGCCCCTCGAAAGATAAACATTTCCTGGAGGAAATGCGGCGGGTCACGTTTGAACGTATGTGGGTTAATATTTCTCCAACATAAACTACAGTAAATATACATCTGTTCCCGTATGTTATCGCGGAAGATTTATTCTGGGATGTCTCCAACAAATGACCGGGGTGTTTGGATTAAAGAGGAACAATTCTGCAAATATCTCTACCTATCTACCTATCTATCTACCTATCTATCTACCTATCTATCTACCTACCTATCTATCTACCTACCTATCTATCTACCTACCTATCTATCTACCTACCTATCTATCTACCTATCTATCTACCTACCTATCTATCTACCTACCTATCTATCTACCTACCTATCTACCTACCTATCTATCTACCTATCTATCTATCTATCTACCTACCTATCTATCTACCTATCTATCTACCTATCTACCTACCTATCTATCTTTATTTCAAGTGCACATGACTCTTCAGTCTCCAGATCTCCCCCTCTAGGTTTTATCTGGCTTTCCTGTCTACCTACCCATCTATCTGTCTTTCTATCTGTCGATCTGTCTGTCTATCTGGCTGTATGTCTGTCTATATTCATGTCTACCCATCTATCAATCTGTCATAAAAATATGGTTACATGGTGCAGCAAACCCACACTGAATTTCCTACTCGAGCTTCAGGAACAATAAGTTCTCAAATACTGAGTTTTTTTGCTTGACTGCAGTGGAATTTTGTACATCCTGCATCTATCAACATAGGGCAAGTTTGTCTTTTTGTGAATTTCTTTCTTTCTTTTTTTTTTTTTTTAAACCTAAAATAAAATAAACAGCCAGCTGGCGTGAGCAACAGCGATTCGGTCCAGGAGCAGACCCCATCACACCACACCCCTCAAAAGGAAGTAGGCACAGAATGTGACCTAAAATGAAAAAGAAAATGCAGATTCCCTGCACATTTTATACGTTTGAGTAGAAGTGATAATTAGTTTTAATTGAATACACAAAGCTCTGGTGCATAAAGCTGGATGTGTTAGAATGCAGGATCAGTTAGGATGCAGCTGCACCTCGACGTGATTAAGCACAGCGTGTATATGGATATACAGTACAGCACAAAAGTGTTTTTCTGGGCTGTCAGCTGGTGTTTGTTTACAATACATAAATAAAATATAAAAGAAATGCATATACATAAAATAAGTAATACATTGTTGTTTTTATCTGTACTGGATAAGTAACTTCCAAACATCCAGTACCTGGTTTGGCTGATCAGTAAATGTAAATTAGGTGTACTGATGCTAGAATTTATTTATTTGTTTTTTGTTTATTCGTTCATTATTTATTTTTCCCCAGAGAACACTGTATATTCCATCTTTTTTTGGCCAAAGCAGGGCAGCAAAAAGTTTCTAATCGTTTGTTTTTATTTATTTGTTTTTTTAAGGACACATAACTGAGCCATGGCTTTATGCAGAAAGTAAACCAGTGAAGTTCAGTCTTCGTTCTAGCAGAGAGGCTCTGCGTTTGTTTTGGCACCCTACACCCCTCGGCCCCGCCCATCCCTCTCTCTGATTGGTCGGAAGTTGGGGCGGGGGACCAATAGGCGCTCGCTCGTGCCGAACTGAAGCGTGTGTTAGAGAATCAGCGCTGTTCAGACCCGAGGAGCGCGAGACGGATCACTGATCACTGATTAATATAGCACGCGCGTGTTAGAGCCATGGTGGGGGATCACTCCATACCCGGGGACAGCACTCATAACCAGAGGAGCCCCAAAAACGGATTAAGCTGCAAAATGGTCCTTCAAGCAGTGGGCAAAGTGCTGAGGTACAGTTTTCAATCTCTGTGTGCGCGTGTGCGCATGCGTGTGTGCGAATGTGTGTATG
>JBBJLS010071154.1:0-11314 GCA_037577275.1 Bryconaethiops microstoma | reverse complement strand
GAGAGAGAGAGAGAGAGAGAGAGAGAGAGAGAGAGAGAGAGAGAGAGAGAGAGAGAGAGCGAGAGAGAGAGAGAGAGCACTCCCTGATGGGTCTATTTTTAGTGATGGAGTGATTGAAGTTCCACCAGGTTCCTGGATTTCTCTCTCCTGGGAGAGTCACCTTACCTTGAACCAGCAATACCTACTGGCCACATTTACAACTGGTCAGCATCAAAATACTCAAGCTGGTGTTCTGCCAGTAAGTAATTCTCGCATTCCTTAAAATAACCATTAAGCTATAAGATAAAGGGCATCCATTTCCAGTCCAATTCACAATTTGCTTCAGTGCAATATTGTGTGGTCTTGATTTCCCAATGCTGTAAGTATAAAGAGTGCCTCAGGTTTCAGTTTTTCATTTCTTAGATTATTTAACCTGAACAAAGTACCACATATGAGACTTTTTGTAGATTTGGGTATTGTGATTGGTTTCTTAGCAGCAGTTAATGCAAATGTAAATCATTATGTCAACCCCAGCTTTGGATCAGTCACTTGTAAATAAATAAATAAATTATTGCATTCTATCTTGCTAATATGCTAGCTGCATGTTAATATGCAATCTATGAGCCTCTAGACTTAATATATATTGCATCAAAAAACATGTATTATTCCTCCCATGTTCAATGCTGAGGTAAAGAGAAACGTTTTGAGACACTCGACCATGGGCTTGTTATTTTTCAGCCAGCGAATGAAAATTTCAGGACAATTAAACCAACAGATTGTCCAAAATGCATCACATACAACATTCATAACGTCGCTCATTACACATCACCATTTCAGAGATATGAGACAACATTTCCTAAAGACTATTGTGCTTTTCATTCTGTACTCCATACGTGTCTTATTTGAAGCCCAGTCCTGAACGGTGCAGTGCCATGTGATAAATTGTTACAACCCCTATCCAGCACAGCAGAGTTCAGCAGTCTCCTCTGCTTTATCGCACTTGATTCAGCCCAGCCATTAATTATCAAGTCCTTTGTGAGTCAGATCAGGTGCGTAAGAACACGTCTCTGATCTACTTCACGGTGCCAAACATCTGAAAGGTTTGAGCAGACTAGAGTAAGGGTCACGCCTCCCGCTGCTGCCCCAACGCTCAGTTCTCCCCAAGCATATCTGTAATGTCATCAACATAGAGAAAGACAAATATTATCTCAACAGAGAGACAGAAACTCAGAGATGACCAAAGATAGGTAAGATAAGAGTTCTTTGTGAAATGGAAATTCTGTGCGTCTGAGACCACATGGACAGTCTTGGAATTTTTTTTTTTTCATTTAACCCTGAAAATAAAAACAACAGATTCCAGGTTCCAATTGCTCGGCCCCTGATTAAACTGAAGTGAATCTCTGACACTGTCCATGTTGAGGCCTTTGTACCTAAAGGTGAATTTAGTTCTGAGTCTTATTCCTTCCACTAAACTGTGTGTTCAGACTCTCAGGTGGGCCTGATCTGCTCATCAGAGGCTTCTGCACAAACTTGTGGATTTTGTCTCCCATCGTCATCAAAGCAAATGGGGAACACTAAGAAACTCATGGAAATATTTCCTAGATTCTACACTTCAGATGAACGGTGTGATCATTGGACGATATACTGTCTGGTAATATACTTTTTGATGAAAACATTGTATTGCATCAGAAAAGATTTCAAAACAGAAGGATTTTCACTAGCGGTGTCAGACTTTTGGCCCCAGCTGTACTCTTGGAGATCTGACTTTTTTTTTTTTAACCATCTTTAGAACCAAGCCACTGACAGATAAAAGACTTCCATCCTCTGACACTCTACATTCCCTAAAACTACAGGGTTCAGTAGGGAAAAAGGGATACTCGTATGAACAATTCAGCTTTAGGAAAGATTAAATAAAATAAATATATATGTATATTTTTTAATTCATCATGGTTGTGATGTTATAATATTGTGCTGTCCCTTGCTTTCAGTAAGGCTCCAAAGGCTCCAAACAACTGTAAAGCCTCATTGAAGTTGACATGAAGTTATGCTTGACAGTGAGTCAATTACATACATTAGTTAAAGAAAACAGCCTGTTTAATTGTAAGCTTGGAAAATACTCATTAGAACATGAATTATGGCTGCTTTTGGTACATTAAACCACACAAGTGTTGGGATAACCGAGAGGAAACATGAAAGACATGAAGAATGTAGAAAAGCCTTTAAACTATATTTTTTAAAGCTGTCATGTGTGTTTCCGTGTGTGTGTGTGTGTGTGTGTGTGTGTGTGTGTGTGAGTGTGTGCACAAAGCTTCACTCTTCAGAGAAGAGAAACTATGGAGAACAATCCCCGGCAGCCTCCATGAATTGTTTCCCCAACATTAGCTTTGACTTAGCACGCAGGATCAATGCCAAGCAGATTCTTCCTTTTATTCATCAGCGTCCAATTGTGCAGTAATCTCCGCTGTGTTCTCATGAGCTAATCTGCTTCAATGGCCAGTCCCCGGCCTCTTTTCTCCGACTGATGTATGACACTGGAACTGGGCGTTAAGCATCGACCGCCCCTCCGAGCTCTACTGTACTTTGATCCAATTTTCTCTTCTTTCCACCAGCATGCCTGCGAGCCGTCATCTTCGCCCTCCACATGATTCACTAACACTGTCCCCCACAGTCTGGGGACTAGAATCCTTCTGAAATGTGAAATATTTTACTGTTACAGCTACTGATACCAGTAGCTGCTCTTTACTCTCACACAGTAAAATTACTTTGAATAAAAACCCCTTAAAATGGTCCACATTTCTACTTAAGTGCAACTCCTTCTGCTTCTCAACGTGAAACATGGGACTATAAGGGGTCACCAACACAGCCCATCTTCAAATTAGAATTGTTTTACTGTTTACAATTAAGTTAAAAAAAAAAAAATACACATAGATGTTTTTGCAACGTAAAACATCTGGGCTAATCCTTTGGGTAAATTTAGCTTCAGCGCTGGGCTGTGTCTCCTTTGATACGAAGTAGGGACTGCATAGACTAGTGAATGAATAAATCCACAACAGTCAGCGAGTCGAGGTCAGTGCCTGAAGTACAACAGCAAAGAAAAACAGCAGTGTACAGTCAGGAAAAGAAAAATAAACAGCTAAATCTCAAAGCACCGGCTGCGCAATTTCATGCTGAATTACAACCTTGTAAGCAAGAACAGGTTGTTTTTGAAAGATTCCTGATAGGATTGGGCAATTTGACTGACATGCAAAACGTCTAGCTCTGGTCATCAATCACTTGACCTACAGTTTCAGAAAAAAATTATAGGTCTTGGTCTGACTCTGAAAGGCTTATCCACGTGCAGACAGTGTTTGCTACTAGCATTTAGCTTGTCGTTTCTTGCCTACCAGGCAAGCACTGACATCCACAGCCTGTATAAAATGTATGTGAGAGGTACGATTCTGAAAGGTGCGGTGATTTTAGCATGCAATTCATATCTGACTGTACGTGTCGGGGCTTCTAAGCCTGAAACCTATTAGGCTACTAATAAAACACTACACATCTTCATTACTTGATAATAAAAGTACAAACAAATAATTGAACATCCCCTAATATGAAAAGAAGGTTTAGTTTAAACAATCTGCTGACGCGTTTCCTTTCCGAACTACTGTTGTCGCAGACAGCTGACATCAGAACAAGGGAATAAAGTGGGCATGTCACACTGACACTTATTTTTTCACAAATATTTACAGGCGTTATGATTTTCAGAATCAGAATCAGAAAACTTTATAGATCCTGGAAGAAGCTGATTATGCAACGACTGCACAGTCGCACGGGACAAAAAGACAGGAGCAATATAAAATCTAATACAAAGTCAAAATAAACCTCTTCATAAAATATTCTGAAAATACTTTGTAACAAATACACTATGCTGCGGTCATCGACCTCTAAAGTAGGCTGCTCTTTAATGTTAATGTTGTAAAACGTGAAAACATTTGAATTAAAACATTGAGAAAAATGAGAAGTCTGATGGGAAGGATACCTAATGCCCTTCCTATTCTCATGCCTTTCTATTATTGGGCCTCTCTCACCATCTCTTTATGCACCAGGTACAGTACTCTCTCTCTCTCTCTCTCTCTCTCTCTCTCTGCTACGGAGTAAAGGTGATCTCTCTTGTAGTGCACACTTCACGCTTGTCATTATTCCTTGTTGTTGGGCTGGATAAAATAAAGCAGGAGGACTTGCTGAATGAGGACATCGACAGATTCTCTCTCTCTCTCTCTCCCTCTCCCCCTCTCTCTCTCTCTCCCTCACCTCCTCTCTCCCACCCTCCCTTTCTCTCTCTCTCTGCAGGACACACGCAACGCGCTCACACCTGAACAAGGGCAAGGACACCGCGGCGGGCAGCATGACGCCCCCGTGCTCGAATTTTCACTACAGCACAGCTCCAAGCATATGGGCAAATGTATGAAACCACATTGATATGCCACACCAGCCGTAGCTGCCAGTACGAGCACGACTCAAGGACAATTAAGCTATTCATGCTCCACACACACACACAAATGCATTGTTTCGTGGCCACCGTTACCAATAACGTCCCATTTCAACTAATGAGAAACTCAAAATACATCATTTATTTATTTATTTATTTTTTGGAATGATTTATGTTCGGAGGCCTAAACATTCACACTATTAAACCAAACTTTTTGCTATGAGAAAATGAAAGTTGGCTTTATTGTTAAACTTTGAAGTAACACGTTCTGTTGTCATAAACATACCAGTTATAATGAGGTTTAGGCCGCAATGTAAATTCTTGCTATCAAGGCAAAGCTGGAGCCTTTTCTGGTTAGCTGGTCAGATATTGGGCCCTAAAATCTTCAATTAGATGGAAAAGACCTTAAAAATGATGACTTTTCACATATTTCACACAAACAAAATAAGCATCACACTACACATTTGCAGAAGTGCAAAAGAATGCATTTACGGGTGGAGCATGAATAGCTATTAAAAAGAAGATAAAAAACATCTTTTTAATACACATACAATTTTTCTCAAAGCATGTCTAAAAATTGCCAGTTGGAAATGTTTGCTGTCAGCGACGGTCTCGAGAACATGAGTCAACAGGAATTTTAGCCACAATTGCTGGTTATTGTTGGGTGCATGTATAGTATCATTTGGGAATGACATCACTTTCAAGTAATAGCCAGTGCACATAACAGCTACATCTATGACTGTGACCTAATGTCATCACCAAGCTTGTGCTGTCAGTGAATCTCTGGATTTGGAGTCAAAACAAACAAGGCGGCCAAAGACTTGAACGTGGACGGTGAGGACGAGTAAACAGTTTGGACGCTGTTATCAGCACTACGGCTTGCAAAGGGCAGGTCGGCCATGGAAATCGAGTGTGGCCGATGACAGAAAAATGACTGGAGCAGTGAGGAAAATGAGAAAAAATCCCTCAAACAACTCTCATTGCAATCACCAGCAATCTCCGAATCACAGAGATAACCTTCTGTTTGTAGGAGACTTCGACAGCTGAATTATACAGCCTGCGCCGCAAAATGCAGCCCTCTCGTCTCCTCTGGCCAGCAATATCACGTCCACTAAAGTGGTCCCTACGCACCATGCTGTGGGAAGGCCTGGAGTCTTTAAAACAGCAGAGTTCAACGCTGCTATAACAGACAATTTTCACCTTTCCACAAATACAAACAGTCAGCTGGGCGTCTAAAGATCATTTTTTAGATGTGTACTAGGTCTGAACAATATATCGTCTGCCAAATGTTATCGCGATATCCATCTCTGCAGGACTGATATCACAAAAGGCTGCAATATGCAATTGAGCTTCTAACCAATCACAGTGTTTCTGATAGGGAGACAAATCACAACTCTGGGTGAGTTACTGGGTGTTACTGATGAATGGAGGCCTTCATATAATCCAACATAAGGAGATATGTTTAAAAATGTTGTTCTTGTGACATCACTAAACTACAATTTGAAATTGGGCTGTTTTTATAGCTTATCTTCCATTTATGGACCGTATGGACGGGGAATTGTGGTGTTTGAATCAATATTTACATTATTAAAGTTTAAAGTTTTAATATTTAAGTCTTACTTCCTGAAAAGTGATGAAATGGGCCCATTAATATTATGAAAGGCATCACAAGCACAATATGGAGCTGTAAAATCACAATCCTGATATCTTGTTTATATTGTTTAACTCTAGTTTGGACTGGAGCTACAAGGCTACTGTAGCTAGCAGGCAGCTACAGCTTTATTTACTCCTCACTACCATCCAGTGTCATAGATAAAGAGTCATAAACCATACAAGCAAGTATATTCGACCTTAATGTACAACTTAACATAGTGTGGGATGGGTGTGTTACGAGTCAGGCATGCAGCTTTCATGAAAGCTACCATCTGCTTAGCTACATTAGCATGGAAGCTCCAGTAAACAGCTAATCAAGCTTTAGACACAAAACATGTTAACTAATGTGAGAAAACCTGTACAAACTGGATTTTTAGACCGTTATGCAAGTTATGCAAATAACAACACATTATTCATTTCTCTTCCTCCATCTGCTGCTATTTCACAAAATGGACTTGTGAACCTGGACCAAAATTGCGTGCATTGCACAGTAGAGTCGATAAAACATTTACAAGTGCTTTGCTTAAGCATATTATTGGAAAACAGAGATGTGAAACCAACTAAAAGCCCAGTGCAGGCTAGCGAGCAAAGCTGCCAGTCTCTGATTTATTGGAGCCGAAAGAGTAATCCATTGTATTGGCGCTTTGTCCTCTGATTTTTTTTGTAAAAGCGGAAGAAGTTATAATGAAGTTCCACCACAGCCTTGTTTAATGCAAGGCCATTAAATTAGAACACGACCAATGGTCAAGCGCAATTGGCGCATTGGGGTAGATTCTAGGTGTTACTTACATACAAAACGTACTGAAGATATTCATACTTACACTCCATACACACTGATACTGTGAACACAGTGATACTGGGCAACTGGTGGCCTAGTGGTTAGGGAGTTCGCTCTGAGATCAGAAGCTCATTGGTTTGAATCCCAGGACTGGTACTGACACCACTGAGGTACCCTTGAGCAAGATATTGTCCCCACACGCTGCTCCCTGGGCACCCCTCTTTGGTGGCAGCCCCCTACTTCACTTGGTGAATGGGCTAAATGCAGAGAAAGAATTTCACATTGTGTACTGTGTTTTTTTCATGCGTGACTATAAGGGACCACTATACTTTACTTGTACTTTATTTAAAAGGGTCCATACCATGGAAAACACTTTGCTCGAACCCTGCTGCATAACAGTGACATAAGCATGTCATAGCAGACGTCATAAGCTGTCATTAGCTATTATGACAGATTATGTTCAGCACTATAATGTTTTCATATAATGTTTAATTATCAATGCTTGATGTCATGATGTGTAACTTAAGTAAATGTTTCCATAAGCTTTTGTGACAGTAAGCCTTAGAGTATCTTGACACCTACTGGTATTTTTAGCTTGATATTATTATATTACTAAACAAAATTTGTCATAACAAATCATGACATCTGCCATGAGTTAAAGGGATGCTTATGTCCATATTAGGTAGCAAATGTCAACCTCGTTTTTTTTTGTTTTTTTTTGAGTTTGATGTAGTATGTTAAACATTCTTAAAGTTTTCAAACGTACCAGGTCCCCAGTCCATATGCGCCATGAAAATAAAACAAGTAGCCAAAACAGCTTGCCTTGAATTTGTTCTTGGGTGTTTTGTTAGTTTTATCAGCCCTGTGATGATGTAAAAAAATAATTAACACATATATGCTTTTACACAGAAAAGTAGCATATGGGCTCTATATATTTTCTATTCTTTACCACCCCAATTAGGACCAAAATACCAAAAATTACTATACAGACACACACATACATACACACACATGTTCCTATGTACTTATGTGTGTGTGTGTATATATACATACGTATATATATCTGTCTGTAAGTGTGTACTGACATGTCAAAACAGTCCACACGTTGACGAACGTCTCTCGGTTCCGCGTGCTTCTCCTCAAGCCGGCATTGTTTGTCATTTCAATAGAAGGGTCACACACGTGTGAAAGCGTTTGTGTCAGCGTCAATATTTATGCCTCTGACTCAGACGCCGTAACATAAAGTGCTCCTCTACAGTAGTGAAAGGGATTGGACAGGAGTGCGTGCGTGCTGTGGATTCTGGGAAAGGTCTTCTGTGGTCTAATCGAAGCCACGTGTTTCCCTTAGCGGGGGTATTTCCACATTTATTGTGCTCTGCGAACGCAAATGCCCCCAGATTTATTTTTCATTTGCTCTGTATTAACCGTTTTCAATTTCCATCTGCTAATAGCTACAAGCTGCTGGCAGAGGCCTTTCGGAGCTTCTGCCACCATGCAGCACTTGAGAGGTCGAGCCTGAGTTCCACGCGAACACACACACACACACACACACACACACACACAAAGTACTTCAAGCACTTGACTCTCTACCATACATGAATGTTTACACGAACTCCTAAGTCTGAACCTCTTGACTTGAAGCAGACGTTCGCGTTCCTGCATGTTTGTCCAAATGTTACTCGGGATGTTTTGTCTTTGGAAAACAAAGAAAAACGATGCGTTCCCATTTATAGGCCTCGACCAGCCTTTACGGCTACACTCACCGCCTGTACTGAATCAAAATCATGTTAAACTGCGTTATAATATTTTGTTGCTCTTATTAAAGCTTATGAGTACTAAGATATGACGTCCTAAATATGACCTTCGGTGCCAAAAATGCGCAAAAAAAAGCACCTCGTTTATTCGCGTTTGTGTGTTGACAATGGTAAATAGTGGAAAAATTGAACAAATGAAGTCTTTGGGGACTATTTTGCCTGTACTGCCCCACCCTGAATGTATTTAAAAAAAAAATACTCTTCAGGCCAAAAATCTTCTCTAAACTGTAGTCAGGCATCAGGCAGTGTGTTTGTGACCATTTCATGCAATAACTTCCTTTGAAGGAGCTTTTAGAGGCATTGAACTCTTTAGATTGTGACTCACTCTAGGATAATGCATTTCTCATTAAGGCATCACGTTTTTGGTTGTGTTTTTGTATTTTGTTTACATCTTAATGTCTGAATTATGCAGAAATCCTCTTTAATTTCCCCATACTGTGTTTTCAGGGGGTTTTTTTGGTCATTTTTTTTAAACTCAAAATTGTGATTTTGCTTAATGTATTGGCTTATGTTGCATCTATATGTGATTTTTATGCTTTAGATTTATCCAGTAATCTCCAGCTGCATACAGGCGACAGCTAAGTGTTTTTACAGGAAACCCGACTGACTGCATGTGTGGTTGCATTTGGGCGTGATCATAACAACCTTCTGTAAATTATTTCTTATTTTTCCACAGCTGGATGCTGAAGTAATTTGCTGATTAGCAAGCAGTAAAATTTCACACCCTGCATCCCTACCAGTACACGCACAACTGCCAGGCCTATTAGCTTTCCGAACATGTTAGCTTATTATATTATGGCCTAAAAAGAACAGAATCAGTTGGTCATTCTGTTCTAAGCGGTTTGGGAACATTATGTTGGGCTTGGACTCAAGAATGGAAACATTAACATCATGGCTGAGCTGTGAACCGATTAATTTGTCAGACTTTTTCTAAGCCCTGGAGCACAGAAACTCGTGATGCATACGACATCAACGGCAGCACGAAGCTCCCTTTATATGATACGTCATACACAGACGGCACCAATTCCACATGCTGATCCATTCCACTATGACTCGCATGGACGGCCACTTAGTGGCTTCTCTGGGGACAGATTTGCAGAGTTTTTTGTTTTTTTTTAACAAACAAACAAATCCTACTTTATAAAGGATTTAAGCCTTCATTAAAGCCTGAAATGAAGGTACGTTTTAAAAAATAATGGTCTTAAAGCCCAAATCTCCGACACCGCCGTCGTTTCTCGCAGTGCCTGCTAATAGAAAGTGGACTGGCCTTGTTGGCTCTCCATGCATCATTTCCTGTTTTGCACGGGCCCGTTTCCTGCACTCAAGCGGTGCTATTTTTGTGTGCGGAGTGTGGAAGCAGGTGAGCGGCACCGGAGTAAAAACAGGAGGAGGAGGCTCTCAGCCTGTGTTTGATTTGCTAAAACATCTCTGCGAACTTTCTCTTTTGGCCGCCCCTCCTTTCTGCGGTAACTGTGGGCTTCAGAGGAAAGGAAAGGACAAATCCAACGAGAATGCCATGCCACGTCGTACACACACTTTTTCCTTTCCCGTCTCCCTCCTTTCTTCTCTCTCTCTCTTTCTTCTGTCTTTTTCAGCCTTCCTCTTTCACTCAACTCTCTTTCCCTCTGTCTCTCTCTATCTAACTCACTCTCTCTCACCCTGTCCCTTTCACTCTCCCTGTTTCTCCTTTCACTCTATCGCTCTCTCTGTCTTTTCTCTTTTTATCTCTTTTGCATGTCTCTCTTTCTTCCTTTCTTTCTTTCTTTCCTTCTTACTTTCTCTCTCTCTCTCTCTCTCTCTCACACACACACACTCATTGCCCCATTCTCTCTCTCTTCCTTTCTACCTTTTGTCTGTTTTTCCCTGTCTCTCTCTTGCTTTTCTTCCCCTCTCTCTCTCTCTCTCTCTCTTTCTCACACACCCTCCCTCTCTCTCTGCTAATGGTGTAAGCAATTCCTGCACAGATAAAAACAGATATGTCATTCTGTCAGAAGCTGGGCAGAGGAATTGGCAGGGAAAGGCCACGGTGTGTATGTGTGACTGTGTTTGTGTGTGTGTGTGTGTGTGTGTGTGTGTGTGTCTGGTCTGCTCCTGGCTCTCTAACCTGTGTGACTAACACTGGACTGTTCTTCTCCATCGTACCGTCCAGCATCGCACCGTCCAGCCTTAAAGCAACATCACACAAAATCTGACTGACCATCGTTTCACACACACACACACACACACCCACACACACACACACACACATGCACGCGGGCGCACTGCACCGTTGCTTTTAGCATCTATGTCCGTTGCATTTTAGATCATTA
Source organism: Bryconaethiops microstoma (assembly GCA_037577275.1). Lineage (NCBI taxonomy): Eukaryota > Metazoa > Chordata > Actinopteri > Characiformes > Alestidae > Bryconaethiops > Bryconaethiops microstoma. The sequence continues at coordinate 313 of JBBJLS010071154.1, read as the reverse complement.
AACGGGTTTAAATGTCTGATACACATCAATCCTTTCCTGCAAGTCTTTCATTGTATTCCATTCTAATACATTATTGGGCTTGTCCCAACATGCTGCATTAGAACAGTGAAAATGTTGCGCTAAGCAGTTCAGATTGTTAGATTAGGCAATGGCATTTTGATTAATGCCTTAATAAGCCAGACAGTTTTATTATAAATACATCAATTAAAAAAAATACATACATAGATGGATGGATGGATGGATAGATAGATAGATGGATAGATAGATAGATAGATAGATAGATAGATAGATAGATAGATAGATAGATAGATAG
>JBBJLS010071153.1:0-11314 GCA_037577275.1 Bryconaethiops microstoma | reverse complement strand
AAATTTATGCACCTGCCTAATTTTGTTTAAGTAACTATTGCACACTTTCTGTAAATCCTATAAACTTCATTTCACTTTTCAAATATCACTGTGTTCATCTGCTATATGATATATTTAACTGAAATTGCTGATCCAAACAACCAATGATTTAGAAAGAAAAATCAGGAAATTATCAGTGGTGCCCAAACTTTTGCATACCACTGTATATCCCAATGTTATAGATGAATGCAATAGATGCCACGGTTCTCCTTGTCACCTAAGCCACATGTTTTTCTATTGCCCAAATCTGCAGCCATTCATGCGGTAACCGTACATCCTTGTCCACTGATAGTTATATTTGGAATCGTTAAAAGTCTAAACCAGGGGTGTCGAACTCCAGTCCTTGAGGGCCGTGGTCTAGCATGTATTGGAAATTTCCCTGCTCAGAATCACCCGATTCACCTTGCCAGTTAATTGTCAGGCTTAGTGAATGTGTTTGAGGAGGAGAACCATCAAACTGTGCTGGACACCCCTGGCCTAAACTAACATCCGTGCAAAGAAACGTTATAGCTTTCTTATCGCAGGTAGCCAGACGTATAATCATATTACACTGGAAGTCGGCTCATAGCCCTTCCATCTCCCACTGGCTTAAAGAAACAATGTTTTTTATCGCAGAGGAAAATGTTAAGTATACATTGAATGGATAGTGGATGGTCTCCTTTGTGGGATATGCTTTCGTTTTAACTCAGGATTAAGGATATCGGTTCTAGGGGATGCCATAGAAACCGCAGTCAGAAGAATTTTTATTTTTCTAGTAGTTAGGCAGTTATTTTCCTTTTTCTTATTTTACTGGCTTAGTGCTTAGAAGATGATCAGATCGTTGTGGGTTTGAATCCAGGACTAATAGTGGCACCACTGAGGTACCCTGGCGGAAGGTACCTTCCCCACACACTGCTCCCCGGGCTCTGTGTTCCTGGCTGCCCACTGCTTCACTTGGTGAATGAGTTAAAAGTGGAGAAAGAATTTCATGCTGTTCACACTGTCTGCTGTGGGGTGATCATGTATGACAAATGGACATTTTAGGGTGGCCTAGTGGGTAGGATACTTGCCTCTGGATCAAGAGGTCATGGGTTCAAATCCTACCTTCAGCACCACTACTGGGTGCCTGAGCAAGACCCTTAACCCCCAGTTACTCCAGGGAGACTGCCCCCTGTAGTTAGGGAATGGAAGTCGCTTTGGATAAAACCATCTGCTAAATGCCGTAAATGTAAATGTTTTTAAAATACAAACACAATAGGTGCTGGCACAGTCAGTGTTTTTTCTTCTTTCATGGCTAGAAGGACAGCTGCACTTCATCCTCTCATTGAAACACTGACTCCCACTTTGACAGGAGGTGAGGCAAGGCAAGGATGTAAGGTGGGGAGGAGAAGGCAGAGAGGTGAGGCGGGGAGAAGCTCTGTAAGATCATATCCGAGCTGGTCCCTCAGTTCCACACTGCAGTGTGTGTGTTTGAAAAGGTAGCATGGCTACTAGCACAGTCACAACAAACCAAATGCAGTAAAAAACACATACACAAACACACACACACACTGCAGTAAAAGTACAATCTGAACACAATGAGGTGAAGCACGAGAAGCAGTCTGAGTGCTAACAGCACCAGTGTCACGTCCAGAGCACTTTTAACAACCCCACGCTGTCCCAGTAGATCCTCTAATTTAACCACAGTATGAACCTGAGATCTTACAGGCGTTCCCACTGAGTTCTTCTCTCAGTTCCACACAGTTTTGCTGGCTAGACTTTTTTTGTTGTTGGAGAGGAGCCACATTGTTTTTTATCACACACTCACAGAGTCTACTCCTATTTTTTCACTATCATGAATTGGAATGACGAGAGAGAGAGACTATGTGAAAGATACAGAGGTCTGACTCAGGTCTTGTTGAGATTATGGTGGTCAGATTCAGATCCTGTTGAGATGGTGGGTGTCTGACTCAGGTCCTGTTTAGATGGGGGTAGTTTGATTCAGGTCCTGTTGAGACGGTTGGGGTCTGATTCAGGTCCTGTTGAAATGGTGGTGGTCAGATTCGGATCCTGTTGAGATGGTGGTAATCTGACTCAGGTCCTGTTTAGATGGTAAGGGTCTAATTCAGGCCCTATTGGAGTGGTGGCGGTTTCGTTTAGGCCCTATTGGAGGAGCTTCCACAGTATTGGAGAGGGGTACTGTGAATATTTATATATTTTCTCGGATAGAGAAAGCCCCTCAGCGTGCTGTTCTACCAGCCTTATTAAAATACACAGAATTTTGCCCCTTCAGGTTCCTGCGTGAGCTCTTCCATGAAATTAAAGTGTTGTTGAAGCGTCACATTGAGGCAGAACAAGTGACTGTGGGCGTGTTCAAAGTGGAAGGAACTATAATAACATGAGCAGAATTCCAGCTCTCGGGCTGAGAGAAGCCTGGAGGAGGCTTTAACACACTTCAGGAGGTTCAGTCCGCAGGAATTTCAGAGAAAATACTGCATTATTCACACTCATCCCCCGTTGACAAGGCCAAACATGCATCCAACTGCTCTTACGAATGGATGTGTGTGTGTTTGTGTGTGTGTTTGTGTGTGTGTGTGTGTGTGTGTGTGTGTGTGTTTATGCGTGAGCATATTTACCTCTCCGCCACTGTAGGTCAGTAAAGCGCTGTGCTTGTTCTTTAACTTCATGCTCTTAATTTCATGCATTGACTCCTCCATTCTGTTTGTTAGCTTTTTCAGTAGTTTCAGGTTTTATTCCCTTACTGTGATGATGTTTGGGGATACACCACAGAAAAACACACAGGAAACAGTGTTTACTGTGGTTTTTGTGCTACAATGTGTAACGTATTACAGTACGTAACTGTGAATTGGTGTTACAGTGTGTTAGTCTGTTTCAGTGTGTTTCAGTTAATGTGTACAGTGTATTATAGAATGCTACGTGTTACAGCATGTTAATGTGTGATGGTGTGTTACCGTGTGTTACAGTGTTCTACAGTGTGTTAGAGTGTATTACAGTGTGCAGTGTGTTAGTGTATTATGGTGTGCTACAGTGTGTTACAGTGCATTACTGTGTGCTACTGTGTATTAAAATGTAACAGTGTATTACAGTGTATTACAGTGTGTTATTGTGTATTACAGTGTGTTAGTCTGTTATAGTGTATTAAGTGCTGCAGTGTATTATGGTGTCCTACAGTGTGTTACAGTGTATTACTGTATGTTACTGTGTGTTAATGTGTTACAGTGTGTTAGTCTATTACAGTGTGTTAGTGTATTAGTGTATTACAATGTGTTAGTGTGTTACAGTATGCTACAGCTTATTAGTGTATGACATTGTGTTACTGTGTGTTCATGTGTTACAGTGTATAATAGAGTGTATGACAGTTTAATACAATACGTTAATGTGTACCTAATGCACACATTATTGTTGTTGCACTATCAAGGACAGACAGGTTTGCTCTGGCCTCAGAAACGTATTTCCCTGTAAATGAAGAGTGTGGCCACTGCTCGAGTGTGTCCATCTCTGTGGGAGTTAAGTTTCCTCCTTTAAAGCCTTATTAATAATGCCTAGCAGGAGAGGGTCAAAGGTCAGCCATCGTCTCTCTGTGGCTGGTCTTTGTAGTTGAAAGTTCTTTGTGAAGATACCGACCGTTACATGTGTTTAATTAAAGCCCACTGCAGTTCGTTACACAGCCTGCGCTTTAGATGTGCATTAGTAATGTGTGTTAATTATGCATGCTGAGGCGGCTGTTTGGTGATTAGCGGCACTTTACAGAACCACAGACCGGCTGATGTTTCTCACACTGTATAAATGCTCTGCACTGAACTCAGGATGCAGGATGTTGCTGCGGTGTTTAGTTGTGCTAATGTGCTCTAGTGCATGGTTCTAGATAACAGTTCCAGGAACCACATGAGCAAGCCTGTTAGAGATTACTGAACACCTCCCACACTCTGAGATTCTTTTCTCTCTCGCGCGCTCTCACAAGATTCAAGATTCATTATTTTTTGTCACATACACAGTTATACAAAGGCAACACGTAGTGAAACGTGTCCCAGAAACATCTGTGGAACTGTGTAATATAGTTACAATTAATTAAAGAGAAAATGAAAGACTATAGCGAAGTTTAAAAAAATATGTAGAAATAATATATGTATTTATGTGTTAAAAAGATCTGAAGTGTGCAAATGTAGAGAATAGTAAAGTGCCGTGTGCTAGTTGCTGTTGATGTGTATAGACAGAAATAACAGACGGCAGACGACACTCTTCCTTTCTCCCTCCCTCTCTTTCTCTTTTTCTCTCTCTCTTTCTCTCTCTCTCCCCCCCCCCCCCCCGCCTCTCTCTCTCTCACTGCCCTGTGAACATGTTTATAATGTTTATTGTTTATTATCTCCAGGCTAAGTTCTGTGTGAACATAAATTTGAGCCCCATTAAATTCAGAGAAAATCCCCAAAACCTGTGCAGCTGTTGTTTGCTTAGCGCTCTGATAGCTTCACTGTCAAACTAGAGAAGGACCTGGAGAAGAGCTGTCACACAGACACAGACACACCCTGGTAAGAGTGTTTAGGAGTTTTTCAGCAGCTGTCAGACTCGCACTGTAATTTAATAGCCACTCCAGGGAGGGTAAAGTCAGATAAACAATGCATAAGCAGTGTAATCTTCAGCTACTGTTAATGGACCAGTACTATAAATCACACTTCTGCCCTGTTCAGTTCAGACAGATCCAAAATGATGAGATTCTGGAATACAGGTTAATATTTATAGCTAGAAAGCATCTATACACACACCATGAGTCTTAAATGTCAGAAATAAACACAAGAATTATGACTGTCCATTGGATTTAGCAGATAAAAAGGCCTGATGTATTTAATGCATTTGGTGCAGCTTTCTGATTTATTTATTGCAATAGATGCAGCATTCACTTGCATTTACTGCAATAGATGCAGTGTTGCTGTATTTGAATGTATTTAATGCACTAGTTGCAGCATTATGTATATAATGCACTAATGCACCGTTGGAGAATTCTCATACATTTAGTGCAATAGATGCACTTTTGCTTCTGATGTATTTAATGTGTTTGATGCAACAATCTGCTGTATTTATTGTTGCAATGTTTGATGTATTTGATGCATTATACGCAATGTTCCGATGTATTTAATGCGACTGATGCAGCATTGCAGTGTTGTAATGTATTTAATGCAACTGATGCAGTGTTGCAGTGTTCTGATCTATTTTGTGCATTAGATACAGTGTTCTGACATATTTCATGCATTTGATGCAGCATCACAGCAATTCATGCTGAAGGTTGGATATAGTTGACTCTAGAGCATGCAGAAATGTCTGAATAAATGCATGAGTAACAAGTTTGTTTCTGGGGATTTAGCTGTGTAGTAGCACTCTCTCCCTCTCTCCCTCTCTCCCTCTCTCTCTGTAAATGAGGTCCCAGTGGTATGGTGCATCGCTGCTGCTCTAGCTCTGCCTTTAGAGTGTGACGATCGGTGCCGCTCACCTCTTCTGTCCCTCAGTTGTCCCTCACCTGTTCCTCACCTGCTCCTAACCTGTTCCTCCCCTAATCCTCTCTTCACCCTCACCTGTCCCTCACACTCACATCATACTCTGTACATCTCAGCTTCAAAGAGTTTTAGCTAATGTTAGTTGCTAGTTACTGCAGTATAGTTTTGTGCTAATAGTCTCGGCTGGTCAACAGTTAACTGAAGATTTGAGCTACCTGCATGCTGCTTCAGCGAGTGTGTGGTTCTGATCTTTCTCCAGGGCAGATGGAGCCTGTCCATCTCTCCAGTCCCTCTGGACTCTGTGATAGAGGGAGCGAGCAAGGGCTGAGTCAACGGACCCTAACCCTACACAGCTGCGGATTTAAGCCCCACATGGAGCCTCACACACTGCTATCACACAAAGCTGAGCGCGACACGCCAGCTTTAATTACCACTTCTGTTCTTCACCCAGCCAGCAGTTAGCACAACGATTAGCCTAACCTGCGGTGTGTGAGCTGCTAGCGGTTTAGCACAGGATGTGCAGTAGAAACTCAATTTTTAACCTGAATGTAAAATACTGTGGATATAGAGAAGAATCACTCCCTTCAAAATATTAATTTTGTTGCTTTGTAACTTAACAGACAATACACACAGAAACTGATTTTCCATCTAGTGTAATTTTTCAATCAGGTGTAACTGTCACCTTCTCCCTTGCACCCCAAGCTAACTGGGTTCCACCTGTAATCAACTGTAATGATAAGTCCAGCATAAATACAGCTCTTTCTGGAGCATTCCAGATGCAAAGAAAAGCATCCAATCAATTATGGGTGGCATGGCACTGTCAAAAGAGATGAATACAAAAAAATTCAAAGGCTTTATCAATCTTTAGGAGCACAGTAAAGTCTATAGTCAAGAAGTGGAAAGTGTTTGTTACTTCTAGGACACTCCCCGTAACAAGTTGTCTCTCCAAATTGGATGGAGGAGCAAGGAGGAAACTAGTCATAAAGGCTACCAAAAGGCCTGTGGCAACTTTGTGTGCTTGTGACAACAATATTACAAGAACGTCATAAATGCTTGCTTGTATGAGAGGGTTGCAAGAAAAGGCCTCATGAAATTTTGATGGATCTTTGCCAAAACACATCTTGAAGATTCTGGAGCCAGGAGGAAAAAGTGTTATGGTCAGATGAGACCACAATTGACAAAACAAAACAACGGTGCATCTGGCGGAAAGCCAATAGAGATCACCATCCAAAGAACACCAGACTTACAGTAAAACATGGTGGTGGCAGCATCCTGTTGCGGGAGTGTTTCTCTGCAGCAGATTTCTGAGGAAAACCTGCTCCCCTTTGCCAGAAGGTTGTCAAATGTCAGGAGCCGGTCCTGTCTGGACAGTTAACTATCCTCAGCAGTGGGTGGAGGACAGTTCACAGTCCCACAGTGACCCCCAGCGGCCGCTGACCAAGGCGTTGGCGGATGAGGCAGTGAAGGATTTGACCTCCTTGCCGAAAAGCCACAGCTGCTGCAGCTGGCGCTGAGGCGAGAACCACGGCTGCTGGAGCTGGCACCGAGGCGGAGATCAGTGCGGGTTTAGGAGCTGAGGGGGCCGGTGCGGAGACCGGTGCAGGGTCAGGAGCTGAGGTGGCCGGTGCTGAGACTGGTGCAGGGTCAGGAGCTGAGGTGGCTGGTGTGGACACCGGTGAAGGGTTAGGAGCTGAGGCGGCCAGTGCAGAGACCGGTGCTGGAGCTTGGTCGGCCGATTCAGAGACGGGTGCTGGAGTCAATGAGACCGGTTTGGAGATGGGCGCTGGAGTCGAGGAGACCGGTCCGAAGACTGGTGCTGGAGCTTGGGTATCCGGTGCAAAGGCCAGCCCTGGAGTCGAGGAGGCTGGAGTCGTCTTGGAGCTGGAACAGGTGCTGCCTGAACCCTCTCCGGAGTCAGAGCTGCTTGACTGTGGGGTGCGACAGCTTGGCTCAGCGGCGCTGCGACTTGGGTCTGTGGTGGACTGAGCTGCGGTAAACTAAGCTGAAGTGAGGTTGATCTTTGCTGAGTTAGGTGGGGTCGAATGCAATTGGTTTGAATGGAGTTGCTGGACTGACCGGAGCTGATGAGACAGCTGCTGGGCTGACTGGAGCTGCTGTGCTGACCGGAGCTGCTGAGAGGGCTGCTGTGCTGGCCGGAGCTGCTGAGAGGGCTGCTGGGCTGGCCGGAGCTGCGGGGAGAATTGAGAGGCTGGCTGGGGCCACAGGAAATGTCAGGCCAAGGTTTTGAGCCGCGGGGAATGTCAAGCTGTGGGCTTGAGCTGCGGGGAACATCAGGCAGTGGATTTGAGCTGTGGAGAATGTCATACTGTGGGTAGGAGCCTTGGGTGATAATGAGCTGGTGGTTGATATCTTGATTGGAGATGAGGTTTTGGTTGGAGTCTTGGGTGGAGAGGAGCTGCTAGTGGAAATTTTGGGTGGAGATGTGCTACTGGTTGAAGTCTTGGGGTGAGATGAGATAGTAGTTGAAGTGTTGGGTGGAGAGGAGCTGATAGTTGAAGTCTGGGGTGGAGATGAGCAGTTAGTTGGAGTCTGGAGTGGAAATGAGTTGCTGGTTGAAGTCTCGTTTTTTTCCCTCGCCAGTTCCAGCACGTCCCACTCACGGTTCTCCACTGACTTGTGGTCAAGTCTACTGTGCCTTGAATGGTGGAGCATTCTGTCACGAGCCGGTCCTGTCCATACAGAGAATTAGAGGCACAGGCGCAGACTTCCATTTAGAGGTGACTTTATTAATAATACAACACAGAAACAGAACAGAACAGAAACTGGCATGAGGGCCGGACATGAAAATAAGGACACGAGTAGACTAGGGCAGGAGGACACAGACCAGATAAGGTGAGGAGAGGGTAGATAATGCTCCACACCACCTCTGAGGACAGAACACATTAATTACCAAAGCTGGGGGTTAATTAGACCTCCGGTTAACTATCCTCAGCTGTGGGTGGAGGACAGTTCACAGTCCCACAGTGACCCCCAGCGGCCGCTGACTTGAATCGTGACATCAAAAGGAAGAAGGTTCATCTTCCAACATGACAATGAGCCACAGCATACAGCTATATTCATGACAAAATGGCTATAGCAGGAAAAGTTGAATGTCCTTGTGTGACCGAATCGTAAGATGTAAACCCCAGATGTAAACCATACTGAAAATCTGTGAAATGACTTGAAGATTCACCATGGACAATCACCATCAGTTTGAGCAGTTCTGTGAAGAACAGGGGGGCAGATATTGCACATTCCAGAAGTGCAAAGTTGGTAGAGAAATATCCCAGCAGACTCAAGGCAGTAGTTAAAGTAAAAGGTGGATCCACAAAGTACTGACACAGAAAGTGAGTCAGTTGGTCTTTTTCTTTTAAGCTATCAAGTTTTCACTGTCTTCCTCTCTCTCCCTTCTCTCTCTCTCTCTTTCGCTTACTCACTCTCTTTCTCTCTCTCTCTCTCTCTCTCTCTCTCTCTCTCTCTCTCTCTCTCTCTTGGTCGCAGGTTCTTGTCGGTTCCTCTGACAGTGGCAGTAAATGAGCTTCTCAGGCTGAGACTGAATAATTAAGTCACATTAATCTGCTCTTAGCTGATTTTATCGGCCGACGCAGTACAGATACACTAGCTAAATACAGACGGGTGGGAGATGGGGTTTGGGGCGGGTGTTGAGTAATTAGGACCGGACAGGAGCAGCAGATTCCTGTTACTAACAGATTTAATCTGGTTCATCTCAAACTGGCTGCACGCCTGAACACACTGTACCACTGGATATTTCTCCTTAATAATCATAATATTCATGATTGATCAATACTGATTATTATTACATGATTTTCCTGATGTTTAAAATCTAAACAGCGTTTTAAAACATGAAGAAAACAAACTAGAAAACTACAAAAAATACATATATATTTAAGAAAACGTAAGTACTGCTTGATAACTCTGCTAACTGAAAACATCTAATGCTAACTCTCTTGTCTGAAGCTATTGGCAGTTAACTGTGCTATCTAACTCTGCACAATTAAAAATAGCTACCTGTCCTGCTGGTGTGTGCTGTTGTGAGTGAAGGGCTAAACTTCACCCTCCATATACTGATACAGTTTGAAGATCACGTCTTTATGCCTTTTTGGGGTCAGAAGATCATTATTTTTCGTAGTGATGGGCCGATCCACGTTTTCCAGTTCTGATTCGATATGCGACTGTCGATACCGATATAGATTCCTATATAATACATCTTTTTACTTTAATATTAGCATTATTTTTGTTGAATTTGTGCTATTTGTTAATAAGGTTACATCACAGAATAAATAAACTACTAAACACTTATTAGAAGAGCAAAAAATATACACAACTACATTGAATTTAAAGGCATTCCAAAGGATTTTTTTATGTCACACTTCACAAAAAGATAGCAGCAACTGCTGTAAAATTCTAAATATCAAAAACACAACAATCTTGGCTGAATCATCTTAATAGTTCAAGTATTATGTCAATTATTATGTCAATAGCAGGAACAACTGTGTAGAAAATAAAGTGAAAAACAAATAACACTATAACATGAATTCGGAGACACGACATGGGCAGAGTGTAATCTAAACACTTCTGTATTTAAAATGGACTGTTCGAGTTACAAGATGCCCAACTTTAGCCTCGGCATGTTTTGAGGGAGAGGGCAAAAACAGCCAACAGAACACACAAAATAGCCCCTGAAAGAATCCAAAGAGGTTTTGAGGGAGACCTAAGAGTCTTCTCTGATATTCCTTTCGGTTTTGGGTTGTCTGCTGTAAACTTGTTGCGTTTTTGGAAAACGTCAACGTGCGCCTGCTGCCTGGTGTCTTTTTCCTGGTTTTCCTGGTGTCTCCTGTTACTCTTTGTCGTGAATCTCTGCAGGTGCTTGATTAAATTTGTTGTATTGTACGACACAGCCGTACTTCCACCCTCGACACGCTGGATTTACACACATTGCAAGTAGCTTTTTAAAAATATCTCCAAATGAGCAACATTTTGTTCAAAACAACGGCTAATGTTATTTGCTCGCTCAGATTGAAGTTGCCGTAGGTTCATGGTATGGAATAAGGAGCGGTGACGCTCCTTACATTGCGTTGAGTTTAAGGTCAAGCGCTAGCTGCGAACTGGAATATATAGATCGGGCCTGTCCGACCGATATCCGATGACGGACTTATGGTTATATCGGACCCGATACAGATATCATGTCGGATCGGGCCCATCTCTAATTTTTCGTTGTGGATTTATTATCAGAATGTGAGATTTTGATTAGAGACTATCAACAGAGTCCACGTAGAGCCATTTCTTGCCTTCACCATAGATCATATCAATCGAAGCATTTTTGCCTTTTCTTTTATTTGATGAAAGGCAATTAGCTTATCTGTGTCGAGCACGCCAGTGCACGACAGGCTGATAGATGGATGTACCGCTTCCACAAAGCAGCTGCGACGTCTCCGGCGTCCCCGGGTCCACGGCGACGACCGAAGGGCTTTATATCAGCGCTGCAGAAAACACTCGCATCAATCATCTCCCTTTACAACAATGCAGCGTTGCCGCTTCGAAAATGGCAAAGCAGTGATTGCAACTTCAGAGTGGAGTGGAGGACAAAAGCAGGGTGTGTTTCTGTTTTCCCATTCTGGTATACACACACACACACACCTGCATAGCTAATGAGGCAGAATCACAGTGATTAGCAAAGCGCTGGGGAAATGAGAGATCCTCCCAGCAGTCCAGACAAGTGTGTGTGTGTGTGTGTGTGTGTGTGTGTGAGTGTATGTGTGTGTGAGAGAGAGAGAGAGAGAAAGCCTGTG
>JBBJLS010071152.1:0-11315 GCA_037577275.1 Bryconaethiops microstoma | reverse complement strand
CTCTCTGTCTGTCTCTCTCTGTCTCTCTCTCTCTCCGTCTGTCTCTCTCTCTCTCTGTCTCTCTCTCTCTGTCTCCCTCTCTGTCTCTCTCTCTCTGTCTTCTGTCTGTCTCTGTGTGTGCGTGTGTCTCTGTCTCTCTCTCTCTCTCTTTGTCTCTCTCTCTGTCTCTCCCTTTGTCTGTCTCTCTCTGTCTCTCTCTCTCTCTGTCTCTCCCTTTGTCTCTCTCTCACTGTCTGTCTCTCTCTGTCTCTCCGTCTCTATCTCTCTCTCTCTCTCTCTCTCTCTCTCTCTCTCTCTCTCTCTCTCTCTCTCTCTCTCTCATTCTCTCACCCCTTTGTTTACTGGCTTTCTAAAAAGTAGTACACAAACATGTATTGTAATAAACTGACAAAATGTCAGCCTTACACACAGGGGCGGACTGGGACAAAAAAAACAGGCCTGGACTTTCTTAACGAGCTCGTTCGTGGTTGCGTCTAGGCCGAAAAAAACAGGTAGATAGGTAAGTGCATCTGAAAGGGAGGTGGGGGGGGTTAAGCGCATCTTGGGCCTGCGGCCGTGCACCGGACAGCTGTTCTGGACTTTTCCAGAATGCATAGATTGCCAGTCCGCCCCTGCTTACACAGTTGAGCAAGTAACATGTGATTGTCTTTAAGTATAGTAACTACATATTTGGAGAAACCTCACTGATCTGTGGTAAAAATTCCTGTTCCTGATTTTTATTATTCCCTGAACCTTACAAAAAAGGGTTGTATTTGAAAGGTTGTACTATAATATATTTTCCTTGGGATGTGCTGTAATTTTGGCCACCATGAAATGTTGATCCGTGCCAAGTAAAAATGTGTTCTATTTTAGCCTGATAAGGAAAAATTACCAGCATTTTCGAGTGTACGACAATTAATTTTGGTCATCAAAATGAGAAAAGATGATTAAATATGCTGTTTGTTCCTTCAAGAGGTGAAAATCACTTGATACTCAGAAAACAGGAAAACGGCAGAAGCTGAACTGATGGACAAACTGATGTCTCTGCCAGCATGCAGACGCCATCTGTCACCACAGTTTTTGAAATGGAAAAAAAAAATTAGGAACACCATATCCGTTTAGTACCTGTTCTTAGTTTTCAGTCTTTTTTTTGTTTGTCTGTTTGTCTCTTTCTCTCTCTCTCTCTCTTTCTCTTTCTCTCTCTCTGTCTGTCTCTCTGTGTTTGTGTGTGTGTCTCTCTCTCTCTGTGTGTCTCCCTCTCTGTGTGTGTGTGTGTGTCTCTCTCTCTCTCTCTCTCTCTCTCTCTCTCTGTGTCTCTCTCTGTTTCTCTCTCTCTCTCTCTTTATCTCTCACCCCCTCTCTCACCCACACTTTTTGCCCTGTACAGTCGGGTGGTTTAGGGTTACGCAAAGGGTGGTCACTGTCTGTTCCAGTGGCTGCTCCACCTCTTCTTTTATTTATTACCTCTACTTTGTCACACACACACACACACACACACACACACACACACACACACACACACACTCACTGTCTGGACACAATTGAGTTCTTAACATCTTCATCTCGTAATCTGCTGCAGCATTTAATGGCCATTGAGCGGACGTGTTCATGCTTTATCTAATAGTGTTTACTGTAAGGCAGCTCTCACTGTGTAGCACCATGGTTCGGTTGCTTGGTTTGTGGGAGGACAAGCATCAAACATGCAGGCCATGTATTGTATTTATTGCAGTTCTTAAAAGATTTACACTGCTGTATTTCTTTTTTTGTTTTTCACTATAGCTGTTAAGCAGTGGATGTCACCCAAAAAAATATAACATTCCAAAATGATATAATTGAAATTCAGATACCAAACAAGTCTTTTCTGATCAACTACATTAAGAGAAAGTTGTCATTTTGTGTCAACCTGTTTTTAAAATTAAAGAACAGTAATAGTAGTAATAGTAGCTGTAGTAATAATAGCATATACACTATATGGACAAAAGTATTGGGACGCCTGACCATTACACCAACAGGGACTTTAATAACATTGCATTCAAATTTAATATGGAGTTGGTCCCCCTTTACAGTTATAACAGCTTCCACTCATCTTGGAAGGCTATCCACAAAATTATGGAATTTCTGTGGGAATTTGTGCCCATTTATCTGTAGAGCATTTATAAGGTCAGACACTGGTGTTGGACGAGAAGGCCTGACTCACAATCTCCGTTCCAGTTCATCCCAAAAGTGCTGGATTGGGTTGAGATCAGGGCTCTGTGTGGCCAGTCAAGTTCTTCGACACTGAACTCATCCAACCATGCCTGTATGGAGCTTGCTTTGTGCACTGGGACACAGTCACGCTGGAATAGAAAAGGTTCTCCCCCGAACTGTGTCCACAAAGTTGGAAGCATGGCGTTGTCCAAAATGTCTTGGTCTGCTGAAGTATTAAGATTCCCCTTCACTGGAAGGAAGGGGTCTAGCCCAATCCCTGAAAAATAGGTGTGTCCCAATACTTTTGTCCATATAGTGTATATTACATAGTTGCTATGGGTCTGATAGTGGGACATTGTGTGTATGTTTTTTTTATGTTGCTGACATTTTTTGTTTGCTTGTATGCCTCAGTTCTTTAGGAAGGATCAGGGTGATTACTTTATCGGCTGCCTCTTCCTCACAGAGCTCAGCACACCTTTTGTCTCACTGGGCAAAATCCTCATTCAGGTAATGAACACACACACGCACACACACACACACACACACACACAAACACAAGCCCCTAATGCCTTGCTTGCACGTTTTTGTTGATGGGCTTACAGATTTGCAGACCTAGGGAACACTCAATTGTTTACTGATTACTGTTCTCACAGAGGTTGCTATCACTCACACACACACTCGCAGAATGGTTTTATCCTCACTAGCCCTCCTGGATGCTGTTTCTACAGGTCTTGTAAAAGGTCTTCTTTACAGAAGTAAAACTCTTTCTGTTCCTTCTCTTGGTTTTCCGTGACCTGCTCTTGCTTTCTCTTCTCCTACTTGCTCCTTTTTTTTTTTTTTTTTTCCCTTCCACTCCCTCTCCCATTCTCACCAAGCCTCTGATTCATACTCTTTCATTTGTTATGAAGTAAATTATTTAACTGCATAGTACATTAATACCTGTATTTGCACATTGTGCCCCCCTGTGGAAATGTCTGATATTGTTCTCCCAAGAGTTTGGTCAGTACTGGGTTGAAGGATGATTTAATGTATGTGGTCATTAGTCATACTGTTCTTCCTAAGGGTTATTATTGTTATTATTATTATTATTATTATTATTATTATTATTATTATAACTAAATTTGGCATCTCTTTTCCTCCTACAGTTTTTTAAATATGGGCAATGTTTCAACATCAAATGTTAATATCCCTTGCAGAACACATGTATGTGTTTTTTTTTTGGTTGAGTCCCCTCTGTAATATATGGGGGGAGAGAGAGAGAGAGAACAGTTGAGTTGCCTTAAAAATATGTGACCGAGAGAGAGTCTGTAATGTCACTTTCATGGAGGCCGGAAAAGGGGGGGAAAAAAGCAAAAAAACAAAAAAATACAGATTGTTGGGCCCAGGTCATCAATCAAGAGTTACAGTACACAACATAAATTTAATGACACATATAAATCACACACTGACAAAAGTAGTAGCAGTGCTGCATTTCATAGTAGCTACCAAATCATTATGAGCTGTTACTGAGTGACAATTCTGCAACAATAAGGCTGCAGTTAACGAGCTTTCTGTTTTTCTCTCACTGTAGTTGGGAATGCAGGAATACTGGCTGCACAAGATGAACGGAGGCATGGTGCTGCTGAGCTTCTTCCTGTGCCGCATCGTGCTGTTCCCCTACATGTACTGGGTGTACGGCACTCACTATGGCATCCCCCTCTACAGCGTGCTCTTCCACATCCCACTCTCTGCCAACTTGGGCAACCTCTGCATCCTCGCGCCGCAGGTCTACTGGTTTGTCCTGCTCTGTCGAAAGGGCTACAGGCTCTACAAGCGTCAGTGCAATGGAAAGGGCCAGGTCTCGCCCTTATCTCCCACAGAGCCGCGCTCCAAAGCAGAGTAGGGCAAACACCAACCGCTAGGATTCTCCAGTACTGCTAGTACTGCAGCTGCTTCAGCTATCACTTATTCTATAAAAGGACGATTAGTATTTCTCTTTACTCGCACACACACACACACACACACACACACACACACACACACACACACAAACACACACACGGCTGTTACAGTGCTGCTCCGCTATGTTTAACTGGAGCAGCTTTATTGAGTTATGAACCCACCCTTTCTTTAGCTTCTTTATGTCCATGGGTGGAAGTGGTCTCCCCTTTATCTGTGTTCATGAGGGACATAAGGGGAGTCATATCAGTGAAAGGTCATGACCCTCTCATCGCTGTCTAGATCCTGGAGTATTGTTCACAGTTTGGAGTGATGTTACTGGAACTGTATTTTGTTTTCCTTTTATCCTTTGCACACCCGTAGACAAATGATATTGCGCCCTCCTCAGAAGTTCGTAAGAGGTCAGTTTATGTATTATGGAGAGGCGAGGGTTGTTCAAGGGTGCTGGACTTCATCTAGGAGTGACCACCACTTAACAAACTCTTAGTAATCTTTTTTGCACCAGCACTGATTCTCAACCCCCCCTTTGAATTTCGCTTATAATCGCTTTGTTGGGTTTTTTTTGTTTTTGTGTTTTTTTTAAAAGTAGATCTTTTTTTTTCTAGGCCTCATCTCCATTCCGCATTGCTTGGCCTCTACCCCATGACTTTCACTCCAGAAGCCTCAGAGGTTCCCACATTTTTAAAGCATATCCTCAACTACTGTCTTTATTTATGGCTGATAGCTGTAGTTCTAGTAGTGTTTTGGGCTGTTTATACACTATATTCTCTTTTGAATCACAAGTCTTACACTAGTTCATCACACCCTCAGACCATTTTATGGAAGGGCTTCGGAAAACGTACGACTCCTCAGGTCCACAAGAAGCAAGGAGCACTTCAGGCCGCATGTTAAGCAGTTTCCTCCGGGATCAATAAAGTTTTCCGATTCTGGTTCCGATTCTGATGTTTACATAACAGACCTAAGGAGTGTAAGAGTAGATAAGACCGGAAAGTGAAGAAAGAGGAGCCAGTGGACGTTTCCGTTACACAGTCCTCACTTTGCGCTTAAAGGGGAATTCTACTGATTTTTCAACATTTCTACACAATTCATGGCATGTTAGTAATGTATACAGTGTGGTAGGTTTTGATGCTTTGCGGAGAAAGTGACCAACTCTTTCTTTATTTTAATTTCTTTACAGCAGTGGTGAATGAGGGCTCATAATGCTTACATTTTATTCCTTATCCAGAATGACCAGTGAACCTACATTTGTTTACATTTTTAGCTGTATGAGGGACATTCCAAAAGTTTCAAAGAAATTAAGAATTTCAAAGAAATTACATTACATTTCTACACAGGCACCTTCCTTTAGGATGCAGTTTTCCCAGCATCGTACCAACTATTTAATGCTATCGGCAAAAAATGTTTTTGGTTGAGCGTGTAACCGCTGACGCACTGCTGCTTTCACATAATCATTGTGGTCACATGATCATCCTCATCATCATCATCACATGAAAATCTTCTGCCCCTTAAAGCTTCTTTGAGCTCCAGAGAGGTGGAAATCAGATGGCACTGAATGGCACTAAACTCTCAGACACATACAATTCCTACTTCTCCATCCTCCACCGCTTCCAACCAAAATATAAAAGTGCGGAAACGTTTTGAACGTCCCTCATAGAATTGATGGTGGTACACTGGGGGCGGGGGGAGGTTTTCTTTGGCTTTTCTTTTGGAACCATTTCGCCTTACCACACTTTGCATGTACCCCTTCATGAAGGTATTTAAAAAAAAAAAAAAAAAACACTTTGTGAAAAGTTTTTCTCAATCATTCCCTGAAACAATATCTCGGATATCCATCTGTGTAATTCATAACGATTTCTTGTAAGTTTGTCTGTAAACAGTTCACAGTCCTGACTCAGGAAGCTTCTGTAGAATGGGTTTGCGTATTTCACACCAAACCACTTTGAACAACATTTGTTTACGTCTTCACCTCTTAATTAGACATGTCATTTTGAAAAATCAGTTGAAGGCCCTTTTAAGATGTCCAGTTTTAGTGAGAAATCTGTCTTTGTGAAACATCTTTGCTTTGTTGCCATGGTAGCCAAGGCTTCTGGTAGTTCCTGGACTGTTACATAGTGGGGGTGGAGGTCTTGCATGGGAAGAAAAGGGGGCTTACAACACTTGGCATATCTTACAGGTCACTGAAGTCCTGGGGGGCATCTCTGGGCAGCAGATAAAGCAATAACACTGGATTAAAGACAGGGTATTATGGATTGTTACTGTAGTAGTACTGTCAGAATGGGGCCAGGTCACAGAGAGGGCAAATTGCTCCTAACACTCCTGTATAACTGAAACTGTGGTTGTAGTGAAGTGTTTATCTGGGTTTTGTTCTGAGTAGATAGCGGTGGCTCAAGAGGTCGGTGCAGAAGGCAGTGGATCCTTGGTGTAATGTTGCTGAGCTGAAGCCGGCCTGTAATTGATCTATCCATGCTCCACCCATTAATGCATGTTTTGTAGCAGTTCGTGAGACAAGCTTTATGACAGTGCTCATAGAATTTCTGTTTAAGTAAGTAATGTGAACCTTATAGTCCCGTGTACAGCACACAGTGTTGTCAATGTGAAATTCTTTCTCTCCATTTAATCCATTCACCCAGTGAAGCAGTGAGTGGGAACGGTACCTTCCTCAAGGGTACCTCAGTGGTGCCACTGGCAGTCCTGGGATTCCAACCCACAACCTTTCGATTGCAGGGGCAACTTCCTAACCACCAGGCCATTAGCTGCCCCAGCAGCTAAACTATTTAAAAAATATATATACAAAGAGCATATCTTTAAATTACTTTACATGTCCTACATCCAGTCTGTTTGTAACACTGCTACCATTCACACACATCCCAAATAAATAACATTAGTTATGAAATAATTTGTTATGAATTAGTCATTTAAAAAATGACATTTGTGGGCAGAGCAAAGGTAGGTCTGTTAGGCCGGGCCCATATGCTTGAAGCTTCTCGGAGCAGGGATGCTAATGTAGGATGTGTGAGTGTACTAATGAGTTTGAGAGCAGTTTGATGGAATTTGAGAAGCTTTAGAGATAAAAAATGATTTTCAGTGGAGACCCTCCATCGCTCGTTTGGTTCTGGATACTTTTTAGGCTGTCCAGAAAAGCATCCTTTAGTGAAATAATAGTGTACGGTGCAGTTAAGATGCTGCTGACCTGTTTTCTGTTTGAATAATTTTGTGCATATTAGCTTTAGTCCTAGCATGGAACTCAGAGAACCTTCTTCAAAGGGCATTAGCATTTCCTGAATGTAATTTTGGGAGCAGACTTTCAGTGAATGCAAGATCACATCATACACTCTTTTACTGAAGTAACTTAGATTGCGTAAAAGCACTTTCAGCAGCACATACCTTTACGACGTTAAAATATTTACGAGGAATGACTTGCTTCATCCTATTTCTAAGCTGAGCTGAAGCTCGTCACTGCCTTTCGATCGTGTGGTTCTGTAAAAGCAATAGTGGGGTGTGAGGTTTGTACCATAGTGGATCTAGTTTTTCTTTTTTTTTTCCTTCTGGTGTAAAGCAGTGAATGCTTCTGGATTTTTTTTTGTAGCACAATGTTCACAACATATTCATAAAGGCACCATTTGGAAGTTCTAGCATCTAACTTGCACAGCCAAAAGCTTTAACTTTGGATAGTTTGATAGTTTTGCCCTATTTCTTCAGGACATTGTGTTATTAAACTACACCACATTGTTTGTTTTAGTTCACTCTGTAACCTTTATGGTTAGTTTAGTCCTTTTTTTTTTTTTTAAATATTCTCATCTAATCCTGTTTGTTTTTTCCAGTTAGATGGGGAACGGATCTGTTTCTTTTTGTCTTACCGGGCATTAGATCTCTCCATTGGTCAGTTCAGTCGTTAAATTTGTGTTTTTCTTGACTCAGAAGGAATAGTTTGGCGAAACATAACACAACCAACAGATACTAGAAGCTTTAGGCTACCCAGTTCCCTTAATGTAAATTTTTTATTTATTTATTTTTTAGCAAAATGAGCATCTTCTGACTGATTCCTTTCTTAAATTATCTTTCGCTTCTTTATTATTTTTTTTTTTTTCCCCCTGACCTATGAGCACGGCAGCCATGCATATTATTTATCTGGGCCTCTGTCTTTTGTGCTCTTCCCACATATGACTTTTGATTATAGGTCATATATTTGAAGAAAAGAGGTGTGTGTGTGTGTGTGTGCACTTTTACTGTGATTTATACATCATTTACATCATATCAGTAGCATTTTTGTAGGGAACAATGATTTCATTATTATTGAATGTGTGCATTTCTGCATGGAATCTGTCTTCTACTCAGAAAGGTCGGCTGCGGTGGGCTCTGATATAACCCTGTTTTTTGTTTTGTTTTTTTTTTTTGATGCTGAGAGATTTTTAACATTGCTGTACGAAGTCTTAGGCCTGGTCTGTTACGAGGCTTCCTTTCTGCTCAGGGTTTGGTGAAGATGATGATGCTGTCGGTAGAGGTTTATTTTAGATATAAAGATGAAACTGTGAGTTTAAAAAAACAACTGAAAAAAAAAAAGAAACTGAAACTGAAAACGGCCCGCATGACACGACCGAGGCTCTTGTACTGTACCGTTCATTTGGTTTGTGTAAGTGAGCTTTCTGACATGACTTGCGATATTGCAACGCTAGGGTTGGTAGACCAAAGAGTGTCAGGCACTTTACTCAGCAGTGACAATTAGTGTCATACCGTTCCATAGTTCACTGTAGTTAACCTTTCCATGAGTCTCTGTACTTCCACGCTCCCAAGCATGGGCACCGGAACCATTATTATATTATACTTCTAACCGTGTTATATTACAGGGGGTCCTCGAGTTACGACACAGATCCGTTCCTGTTACAGTGATGTGCAAGTTGAGACACACCCTAGCCTAAGTCACTTAACGATCCTAAAACACAGTAAAATCATAATCTAGAACATAAAAACACAACTAGGCCACAGAAAAGGGAAAAGGACATAAATATGCCGTACATGTACTTTTAACAGTCCAAAATGGCGAAGGTAAGCACACTGGGGGGCGCCAACTCTCACTCATACGCCGCGTTACTGCGTATTCTACGTACGCAACCAAAGTAGCTCGCCCACGTAGTCCGTAAGTACGACGAAACAATTTTGAGTTTTCATGGGAGTGAGCGTCGTAAACTCGAAACGTTGTATATTGAGACTGTTGTAACCCAATGAGCCCCTGTATTTATATTTAATATGGTTATTATATATGGTTGCAATACAACCATATTATAATATATAATATACTTTTAAAAATCCTTCTTTTCCCCCGCCCCCCACTAATCCAAACAGTGATTTTGTATGAGGGGAAACCTGCGAGACCACCCACACCATCAGTGGGCCGTTCCTTGCCCCCCCCCCCCCCCCCCTTAAAAAATGCTTCTGACGCCCTTGCTCCCAAGGAAATTTGGCAAAGAAACTAGTTTATACACATTTGTCCTTTCCTCAAATGTCAATAAGCCAATAATCGGGTTTCAGGCTACCACTATTAACTTTGACACATACTTTTGTCCATTGTTATAGAAATCAGTATATAGTAGAGGGTCTGAAACCACACAAGCAAGTCTATTTGAGAATATTACATGAGGCATGCATACAGTTTGCTCAGTACTAATTGGTACGTAAATGTTTTTAATTAGCTACTAAATTCTACTGAACATGGCTGATTTGGGGAAAGCATCAGTGTTTTTGTCAAACTATTCCTTTAACTTGGAGTTGAGTATGAAAGTACAGAACGACTTTCATTTATCTGCCAGAATGAATGAGAATGTGCTAAAGCACTGAGAATATTTTTTGATTCCTTTGGATTCTTCTTCTTTTAGTGCTTTGAAACTTTGTAGGTTTGACTTTTGCTGTACATATTGAGCTCAGAGTTAAAATAAGAGAAAGCAGTGGGTTGAGAATGTGGTTGAAAATATGTTGGTGCAAAATATATATATATATGTTTTTTTTGTTTGTTTAAATACATATCCAAGCTTCCATGGAGACGGACTCTCTATCAGTCTTGACACTTTTTTTTTTTTTTTTTTTTTCCCCCCTTGCAGTATCTGAATAAAAAGCAGCCAGTGCAAATGATAATCAAATCGTTAGATTTCGAAAACCAATAATTTGTCGTCCTACCAAGATTCGGCTCCTGAACGCCTGTGTTGTCCAGATCGAAGAGTCTGGGCTTGTAACTCGAATTCGAAAAATCCAGTGCCTTGTGTTAAATCTGTGTGCGGTCTCCACACAAGCTTGGCGCAAACCGGATCTCTGGTCAGGTCGTGTTCACAGGTTTGTGATTTGTCTGTAGACTTAAAGGGAAAGTTCATCTTTTTTTTTTTCCCCCAAAAGGTTTCTGATGTCTGCTCGCCTTACTTGCCCTGAGATTAACGAGTGGGCGAGTGCAATAACTTTCCTGGAGCTTTACCTTGACTTTTGACTGTTTGACGTAAACGGAGTGCATTAGGCCAGATTACGGCCCACCAAGTTCAAATTCTGAAAGTCATGGATGAGTGGAGAATATTTCGGAAATCTGGTGAACCTTTCCTTTAAGGGATGGATGCGCGGTCCATCTTTCATCATGTGTGGTTTTTATTGATTTTTCCCCTTTATTTCAAGCTAGCAACCTGTCCTGGAGCTAGTTATTATAGTCATGTATGTCTTTTTTTTTTTTTTTAAATATCAAAGACAAAATAGGTTTTGGTGTGCTGTACTTTTAATCAATTAAATGAAATGGAGTACCTCCCAGTTCCATCATGTTGTTTGTGGTGGCAGTACGCAACACAGTTAGCACACAGCCTAGCTATGCAGCTCATTATGCAGCCAGTCAGCCACCCTGCCATACTTGAACTGCAGTGTGTCAGTGTCTTACTATGCAAGATGAAGACCACGCCACATCCAGCGCAACTCCTTCAAAAGTAACCCCCCCCCTTCTCTGATCCGCACAATTCGGCTTCACCGAGAATCCACTTCACAGTTTAGAAGCACGTCTGGGAGGAAAGAACTCATTCAGAGAGTTGGAACACAATCAGAGCATCGTGGCTTTTTAATCATTCCATAATACGGATTTCTTTCCTTTCCGAGAGTTACATCATATCTGGCGTCACACACAGATTTCAGATTTTCCACACTGACGACCTTTAACACTCCCTGCCTCGTCTTATTTTTGATAACATTCTGAT
>JBBJLS010071151.1:0-11316 GCA_037577275.1 Bryconaethiops microstoma | reverse complement strand
TCTCTATCAGACTCCTAAATCAGAACTAAATAAAAACTGTACTTCACACACACACACACACACACACACACACACACACACAGACACATTTTGGAACTGTAACACTTTGTTCTTCCAAACACAAATGCACATACACACAAACTGTTTCCCTAATTTATTATATACTGTATAGTTTTGTCCCATTGTTGCTCTTTTATGGCTACATTTGCACACCATTTGCATTCTAATGTATTATTGTTGCTCATACCTCATAATTCTTCAAGCTTTTTGCACACTTAATGACCGCTAGAACTCAGTATCTGTCATAATTCTGTATTCAGTCATGCTAGTACTGTTACTGTAGGTTACACTTTCGTCCTGTCCTGTAATAATGCGTTGTGTTTTCTTGCACTCTCTCTCTCTTTGTACTACATTTACCAATGTCAACATTTATTTTGCAAAGCACAGGAAAATCAGAGCTGTGTGGTTGGATGTCTCTGTTTGTCCATCTGATTTGTCTTTTTTGGGGTTTTTTTTCCCCCCTCTGTCCATGATTTATAAATATGAGCTGAACCATCTACAAAAACACAGTAAAGTATCTCCCTATTAGCCCAACAATGCTCAAGTTGTTTATCTGGGCAGTGAGTGTTTTCATTAATCCCAAAAATAAATTCATTAAAAACATTGAGTTAATCCATTTACATTTATGGCATTTAGCAGATGCTCTTATGCAGCATGGCTTACATCAGTGCTCAAGTAGTCCACATCTGTTCAGCCAAGTTAATGCCAACTTACAGACCTAAACAACTCCTGTTGAAGAAAAGTCAAGTGAGGAAGTCATGGAGTAAGAGTGTAAGTGCCCAAAGGTTTTTTTTTTTTTCCAATGAATATAGGAAATAAGAAAATAATAACACCAAGATGCTCCTTGAAGAGGTGGGACTTCAAACGATCTGATCTGATGAGGGAGTTCGTTCCACCACTGGGGTGCCAAGATTGAGAAGAGTCTTGATGCATGTCTTTCTCTTCTTTTGAGTAATGGAGGTTCCAGATGAGCATTGCTATCTATCCAGAATTAATCTATTAAGAGTTCTCCTTGTGGAAACCCACTGTTACCTGTAGCTCCATCAAACATATGGTTGGGCTCTCTCAGTCCTTCATTAGATTAAATCAAAAGCTGATAGTGGACCTTCACACGTCCTGCAGCGTCTGGAGGAACTGAGGAGAAACCTGGACCCAAACCAGTGATCCTCTGTTCATCAAACATCCACTACTGTTTATACACAAAATTGATCTGGATCCTTTTCATTGTTTACACACAAAATTGTTCTGGATCATTATTTTTCACTGTTTACACTCAAAACTGATCTGGATCATTTTCACTGTTTACACACCAAACCAATCTGGATCCTTGTCACTGTTTATACACCAAACTGATCTGGATTCTTTTCACAGCTTTCTGGTTTGTGCTTATCCCAATGTTAATGTGTGTTTGTACTGCAGAAAGACCCTCTCTGCCCTCATAAACACCTTCAGCACAGCACTGTATATCAGTGTAACAGTGCAACCTCATTATGGTTTGATACTGCAGCCTTATCTGCGTTCCTTGTATTTGTTGATAAGCTGTAGTTGATAAGTCTTTTCTTTCTTGAAAGGAGTTCAAAGCGAGGGTGAAGATAAAATACTGCTCATCAGCTCTCACTTATCAGAATCACTTTATTACACTTTCCTATCAGTTTGCCCTGCTGTGTATGGCAGATGATAAACTGAATTTGCACAAATCCATGTTATTGCTATGAACTTATAAAAGTTATTTATTAGATCACTGTGCATTTTCTATGAATAAACATTGCTTCAGTTTGTTTGTGTTTACTCTTTTATGTAAACAAGGACAGCCTTAATGTGTGAAAGTAGCAGGTTTAAATTGCTCTTTTTTTCAAATAGAAAAGAGAGCCACATAAAGCCTAAATCTAGACTAAGATAAATTTGTTTCCATTGGAAACTGGAAATCTGTCCCGTAGTGATTATTTTATATATTTTGTGTATAAGCTGCTGAATTTCCGTTGGTGGACATTGGCTACTGGTGGACATTTTTTTGGGTGAGTCAAATGAAACTGAAGGAGAAGTGAGCAAATGTGGCAAAGTGTAAACACACAAGATTTCAACATTTTATCTTAAATGATTTTTGGGATATTGAAATGTGTCAGTTGCAGTGCCCCCAGGAGGAAAGTTCACAAAATTTGGCAAACTAACAAAGAAAGAATTTCCCACCTGTGGGACTAATAAAGGTTTATCTTATCTTATCTTATCTAAGAATGTGCAATTGAAGCAGCATATAATTTTTTGGAGTTTAAAGCTTCACATCACAAGATTGATAGTGAAGTGCTAGATTTTTTAATAGATGTTATTCACTAAGCTACTCTACAAATTAGTCATTTACAATAAATAATGCGTCTGTGCTTCAACCATTACTCACTTAAGTACAAATCCTGTCCAGTTCTCTTCACCTTACACTATTTTTTGGGAAAAAAATATATTAGTACAGCAACACAAAAACAGTTTCTGATGACAGTGATGTCTGATCTTTCATGTATGTTGAAAATAGTGGTCTAAACAGTGACCTCTAGTGGAGAGTTGTGCACCAGCAAAGACACCAGCAAACCTAAAAGCATCACCCATAAATCAGGTCCAGTTCAGCACAGTTTGATTTTTCCCTCCTCAAACACTCAGTAAACCTGGAGATGAACAGGTGAGTTTAATCAGAAAAATCGCCAAACTGTACCCTTTTCTCTCTCTTCCTTTCTCTTTCTTTATCTCTTTCGTCCTTTCTTCCTCTCTCATTCTCTTGTCTTCCTCTTTATCTCTCTCTTCCTTTATTCCGTCCTCTCGCTCTCCGTTTCATCTCTCTCTCCCCCCCCTCTCTCTTAATCTTGCTCTTCCTTTCCTCCTCTTTTTCTTTGTCTCTCTCTCTTTTTCCCCGCTTTCTTAACCCCCCCCCCCCCAAAAAAAATGCCAAAGTTAGGGAGACTCGGTTAAATTTAGCACATATTTTTGTCACTTCTGCACATTTTGATCCACAATGTCTGTTTTTTGAAACTGATAAAAATAACATTATGGGAAAAAATGGAAAATTAAATGTTTAAAAAGATTCTAACGTGTTAACCTCTACACAAAATGTATAACAAAGCCATGTTTATTAACAGCATTTTAAAATGTGATTTCCTCTACCTTGAACACTGTAAATTAGATCTTTCATTGCACTGTTGCTTAATGACCACAGGGGGACAGCAAAATGACACTATTAAATTCAACAGAGACCCCCGACATTCCACCATACAGCAATACAGCAACCTTTTCCACTGAAATCAGAGTAAGAGCATTAAAAGACCATTTAACACTTTTCACTTGTTTTTTTGGTTTTAAAAGTCATTTTATTTTGAGAATCTGTCTAATTTGTTTGGTAAATGTATTGTGCTTGATTCAAGAAATAATGCTTGAAAATAATTTAAAATGATCCGCTAATAAAAATGAATTTTTCTGTATTTTTTTATATAAAATGATTATATATAAGCTTTTATAATCTATTTAATGGCTTATAACATCATGTATAGTCTTTGTAATGATCTACATAATCTTATACATCCTATATAATACCCGATATAATCTTATGTAATGTTTTAGTCTACACAATGGTCTATATGATCTTAAATACTCTATATAACAGTATAAATCTCATATAGTCAGTATAAACGCTTATACAAATGTATATAATGTATATAATGAAGATATTTACATCTTCCAAATAATCTACAGCGACTGTTGATCTTGCTTTAGGTCACCATTGACATGGGAGGTCATCTGAGAAGGTTACAGACAAGCAAATGCATGCACCAAAACTGTTCGAAGTCCAAGGCCAAAGGTTAGGGGTGAGGGAAGCCTGGAGGACAGCGAAGAAAGATTAAATGAGGGTCTGGAGGTCTATTTTCAGCAGAGGACTGGAAAAAGGTGACACAGAGGAAAACAGGTAGTGATTGATCTGTTTGCTCAAAGGGCACAGCCAAGGGGAGGGCAGGAGGAAAGAATAAGGTGACAAGAACCACCGCAGGGGCAAAATCCCACGAGAGAGACATGGTGGATCCATGGAAAGACAGAAGGACAAAAAGAAACGAGTGATCACTTAGGGAATAAGGCATCATAACAGAGTAGAAAGATGTAGAATTGCATGGAGATCAGAGTCCAGACTAAAGTTCTGCCCAGGCAGGAAGTTTCAGCCCCCTATCCACACACACACACACACACACACACACACACACACACACACACACACACACACACACACAGAACCGAACATCTTCCTTTCCTAATGCAATTCATAAACACACTGCCTTTAATGAACAATTTACACCCCAACTGGCACTGTAAACACCCATTATTTATTATATACTGCACATCCACTGTTCTGCTGCTACAGTGTTTGTACAATTATAACTTTTTTATAGCATTTCTGCATACCTAACGACTACTAGAATTGTTTAGTTGCTCTCATGTTTTTCTTGCTCTCTCCACACTCTGTATATTCGTGTGCTGCCTGCAGAAATGTAGTTCTGGTTTTGTTGTTGTGTTGCACCATGGCCCTGGAGGAATGCTGTGGTCCTGGAGGAACATTGTTTAGTTTCACTGGATACTGTGGATTAGCTGAAATGGCAATAAACCTACTTGACTAGAAGCACTTGATAAACTGACTCAACATTAAATATAAGTCCACCGCCAGTGTTGTGCCAGTTCGCACTGAAAAAGTTCAAAGTTCAGTTCATTAAAAAAAACTAGTTCACATTCATCGTTTTTTTTTTTTTTGTTTAACCAAGTTCACAGCTCAAAAATGATGTTTACGTTCGCTTTTTTTTTTTACATTTTCAATACAATGTCCATCTATTTGAACCTCCTTCAATCTTCTCCTTCTATCTGCCATACCACTAAACAATCAGAGACATAAGTTACATTAAAAAACAATTTTGAGGTTGAGAGCAGATCTTACCACTTAAGCAACTAATCATGTTATACTGAAAGTGAAAAAAACAAGGTGCAGGTATATTGTATATGGAAATTTTATTCTGATATTATGAAGACAAAATGTAAACAAACGTGTCTGCCTAAAATGCAACATTCAGACAATATTGTTAAAAGTGCTCAGAAAAGAACATAAAAGTAAACAAAACGTGTGGTTTTCCCCATCTAAATCTACACCGATCTCTTCAAAAAACGGACTAAAATGTTTAAAGAAACTGCTTTCTGTAGAGCCGTCCGAACTCGTAGCACCAACCATGCAAGCCTGTAATCAGTAGTGATGTGTCATGAGCTCTAAGAGTCGATGCTTTGTGGTGAATCAGAAGAGCCATCGAGTGAGAGCTGGTCTCCCTTCTTTTTCCTTTCACTGCTCAGCTCTCTCTCTATCTGTGGCTCAGCTCTGCTCACAGCAGAACTTTGTTTGATTGGCAGCATGGTGGCCTTCTGGCCAATCACATGTGAGGATATAGGATCATAGTAGGGGAGACTGTAATCAGCAAATGTAAAATGTGAGCTACATTCATTCTAGCGAGAGTGAACGTCACTCATGTGCACGTTCATAATTTGTGAATTGATTCGTTCAGTTCAGAGTTCACGAAAAATAGGAACATGTTCAATGAACGCTGTTCATTGAATGCGTTTGTGCACAACACTGTCCACCGCCATGGTATATGGTTTCTTGGCCTGTGATTCAGTCAGATTCTACTGTCAGTCTTCACCCCACAGCTCAAACTCCTCCATAGCTATGCAAAATATCTCAGCCCACAGCTCAGCCAAACATTCCTGTTGCAGTGTGTAAAGTCTCTCAGCCTGTGGGCACTTACACATCCCTGCCACATTGTAAAGTCTCTCATTCCATGTCTCAGACAAACTTATCTGCATCCTTGCAAAGTGTCACAGTCAATCTAACTTTTATGTTAGAGTGTAAAGTTTCTTTGCCTGCGCTCCAGTAAAACTCCTACAGTCTCAAGTCTCTTGGTCGAAATGCCACTGAAACTTTATAGCAGGGCTATTCATTTAAAAATTCAGTTGGGCCAGAATTTTAAACCAAAAAAATGAGCTGGGCCAGACATTTTTAACGGATGGTGAGCAGTGGGTGATGACAACGTTTGAACCAACACAAATGAATTTAAATTGAAAAAACAAGTAACTTTTATTGTGTCCCTTTTAAATATGGACACATCTGACAATGGCACCTCAAAATGTGCCTTAAAAAAACACTAACTGAACTTTTAGCAATACTTATGTCCACTTTTGAAGTAAAAAAACCTTTTTGTTCATATCTGAGCTAGGCAGATCTCAAAATGCATCAAAACAAAAATAGTTCTCAGTATTAGAAATAACATTTGTTTCCCTTCTGAAATAAAATCTCAAATGTACACTGAGGTAACAAAGGTCCATTTTAAATGATCATGTGTGATTAGTCATGGATTTGCTACCCATCTCACATTATGTTGATATGTAAGCTACAGTTATCCTGCTGACTTAATGGGAGAAGTGACCTTTTTTGTTCTGAATGAGAGTATTGAATTTTGGCTCATAAGATGCCAATGCAATCCAAAGGCATTGGTGAAGAGTACTGTCAGACAGGGAGCAACGAGACTGTTTTTTATTGAGTTCATGTGTGAAAAACTTGATTCACATGTGTATGTTGATCCAAACATACTGAGCACGTCAACTGCTACTTTCTTAATGTTAGGGAACTGATGTATATTGACATCAGTCCAAAACTTCACCGGTCCTTTAGTGTGAAGCTCCTGTGCCATGGTTATTGATGACTGCATGTCAACAAGTTCAAATATGAATTTCCCCTCGTCAATGGAAGGGACCATTACCTTTGAGCTGGTGGATAAGTTGCCTTCTGTTGCAACAGTGAACGGGTTTCTGGCAAAATCCATCACGTCTGTGGGCAGCGCAAGTCCGTCCAATCGATCAGCAAAGTTCACTTTTAATGTTGCAATGAAATCTGTCATAACGTCCGTAACTTGAGCAGCATTCGGCCTGTGCTCAAGTCAGTTGCGAAAAGGTCCAGTTTGACTTGGAATGCGTGCATCTATTCCACAAGTTCAATAACAGTTTTATCTCTGCCTTGTAGTCCCACATTAAGCCACTCATAAAGCAGACATCGGCCATGAAACTGTCATCCAGTATGCGATTCAAGTGTGCTTCTGCCTTTTTTTGCTTGCTGCTGTAGAGGAAAGCTGTGTGATCTCCTCTCTGAGATCACAGAAACGCTCCAGTGCTCCAGTTACCCTTGGACAACCACCTGACATCATTATGCAAAAGTAGGTCATGGTGGTCAGCAGACGTTTCTGACAGCAGCATGCGGAAATAAGCTGTGTTGGAGGCTTGATGTGGACCAAATAAAATTAATTGTAGCCATCACACTGTCTGGTGCACGATGCAGTATAGGGATATCAACTGGGGTGCAACAGCCGACCAACGTGCTGCCAAGCCACTCACTTTTCCTGCCATAGATGGAGGATGCATGCACACACACATCATATCCAGACCATTATCTTTGAAAAAAGCTGAAATTTTCTTAAAGACTATCTCACCAGTTGTGTGTCCATCTAATGGCAATAAGCCGAGCAATTCCCCTTGGAAGCATTTCCCGTCAAAAAAACAGACAATTGCACAATTGTGCGGTATCAGTTTTGTCTGTGGACTCGTCTACTGCTAAAGACGTGACATCAGCTTTTTTCAGGTCTTCTAACAGCATTTCACGGATGTCTGTAGCAAGAATTGCAACACTGCGAATATTGGATGTGTCTGACAGGGGAATGTTTTTAATTGCAGATATCACACTCGTTTTAATTTTTTCATCACTTATCACCTTATCCAGGACAGCCAGCATACAGTCTTTCACGGTTTCAGAGTCTGTTAATGTCTCTTTTTCTTTGCCAAGATCCACAATACACGAAGAAAAGCTGCTGTAGCTCTCACTTGGGCTGTGCATGACCGCAGTATGGTAGTACAGCTCTGGCTGCACTTTTGCAGCCCTCTCCTAAGCTCCCTCGGGAAAATTTGTGCAGAACGTCCTGTTGTTTCTCCATGTGGTGCCTCCGCACATTGTAATCTTTAAATACCGAAACGCACTCATTGCAAATTACACATTGGTTTGGCGTTTGGATTTGGTGGTAAAATAAACAAGTATTTGTCAGTCGATTTTTAACTGTCAATTTTACGTTTCTTGGTTGAGAAAGACTTGATCTTAGATCGTATCATAGGTTACTACCACCAATTCTAGACACACAACAATGTGGTGTATTGTGTGTTAACTGTTTATAGGCTACGCAGAGTGTTTTTTTTTTTAAGAAAAAACTTGAAAAAGTCGGCTGGGCCACTCGGAAGTTGCTTGTGGGCTGCATGTGGCCCGCGGGCCACCATTTGAATAGGCCTGCTTTATAGCTACA
Organism: Bryconaethiops microstoma; assembly: GCA_037577275.1. Lineage (NCBI taxonomy): Eukaryota > Metazoa > Chordata > Actinopteri > Characiformes > Alestidae > Bryconaethiops > Bryconaethiops microstoma. The sequence continues at coordinate 2,860 of JBBJLS010071151.1, read as the reverse complement.
CAATGAGTCTAATCAAACTCTGCTGCCACAGTGCAAACTTTAATTTCCTGAGATGTTAAGCTCCAGTTACAATCTCCAACACCTGCTCTGGCTAATGAACTTCTTCAGAAGTCACTGATGGTCTAGAGCATGAAGTAGGCTGGAGCAAAACATGGTAGGAAAGTAGATCTCCAGTCCAGACAATCTTCTGCAGGTAGGTTCCATAATTTGCTTTAAGAGTGATTTGGAGACTTTGGGGGCATTGTTACACATTTACCTAATCAACCCAATGATAATTATCTAGAGAGAAAGAGGGACTCAGTGTTTAGCTGTATGTGGATGTAGAGGAAATGCTTCAGTATCAAATAGGTTTTTAAGGGTTTTCCAGCCCTTAAATTATCACTCTGATAGTTAATATTGTGTATAATTAAGTGAGACAGACCTCTATGATGGTCTCTATAAAGCTCTTAAAATATATCTGCTGGAAGATACTACTGTTTAAAGAAAAAGTTCTTCTGTTGTGGTTCTTTAGCATCTTTGCCACTTTGTTTACTTCAAGGCCCTCAGTGCTTCACCGATTAATCTCTTTTTGAATAACACCTCTTAAAAGCCTCCTGTTCCTTCTTGCCTCTGATCCATTTATTAGCTGAGGAACGTTGTTCCAAAAAGGTGTTAAAGAAAGAATGTTGGTGTGAAGCTATTAAGAGCTTGTGTTTGTCATTGATGCCATTTTCCGTAATCACCTCCCATTGAAAACAATGAACAACAACAGCCATTCAAACAGTGTCCTCCCAGAGGATGGGTCTTTGTATCCTCTTACTGCTGCTTGCCCTTGAATCTAACCTACAGTACAGGACTGTAGTACAGGAGTGAAAAGATTCAGCTACTTTTACCTTGATGGGAGCTACCCTGCTGTCCTACACTGCTTTTGGTCACATCAGGCTGGATCTAGTCAGTTGAAAATTTAGATAGATCTACTAAGAATGTGAAACTATTTTTATACTAACCCACTTGATGTAACCTTACACATTCAAGGCATTCTTTCAAGCAGAGAGGTACATCCCAGGATGTTTTTCCAAACAGGCTTGATACCAAAAAAACACTACCGCACACATTGTGAGATTAAATTGAAATAATATTTAATATTTAGCTTCCATAAAATAACCTGATTTTAATAATTATATAATGTGACCCTTCTAAAATATGTCCTTGAGGCAACTTTGGATGAAAATAGAAAGAAATTATGTAAAAATTCATAAGAAATAAGACTGCTTTAACCTTTTTGTAACCTTTAGTCTCAGACTCATAACTCGCGACAGGAGTAACACACATGCATGATACACATATCACTGAAATCGAGAAGACTTTCTCTATACGATCGTCTCGTGTTTGTTACCATGTTTGTGCAATAAATTATTCCAGAGTAATTGTGTGTGCAAAAGAGAGTAAATTTAAAAGCGTTACCCACAAAAAACACACTGCTGAAACTCCACAAAACATCCCTATTATTTACTTTAGGCGCAAGTAAAGCGTGCGTTCACTTCCGCAATGGTCCAAACACAATGGTTGTTGGATTCAGTGTAACAAATTCGTCATAATTCATCATAAAGGGTTGCTAGGTTACGGGAACGCAGGCGAGACTGACGCCGCTCCGTCCGGCATGTTTTTGTTTGGTATTTTAAATTTTTTTATTTAATGTAAATATTCATCAGATCAATACATAGTTTTGTATAATCTATAAATTTTACTATTGTTTTCGCTATTTTTTCTTGTGGCAAAACACCATCTCACTTCGCTACTATGGCAACAACAAAGCAGACCGCCCACAAATCCACTGGTGGTAAGGCGCCCAGGAAGCAACTGGCCATGAAGGCTGCTCGCAAGAGCGCTCCGGCCACCAGCGGCGTGAAGAAACCTCACCATTACAGGCCCAGCACTGTGACTCCGAGAGAGATCCGCCGTTACCAAAAATCCACAAGCTGCCCTTCCAGCACTTGGTGCGTGAGATCGCTCAGGATTTCAAGGCTGCTTCCAGAGCTCCGCCATCATGGCCCTGCAGGAAGCCAGCGAGGCTTACTTGGTGGGTCTGTTCGAGGACACGAACCAGTGCGTCATCCACGCCAAGAGAGTCACCGTCATGCCTAAAGATATTCAGCTGGCCCGTTATATCCGTGGAGAGTGCACTTAAATGATTGACGTCACATGTCCTGGTGCGTGTGACAGTACCCCCCCCTCCAGGACCGTCACCAGACGGACCCGGCTGAGAGGACACCCGAAGACGGTAGTCCCGGATGAGGCTGGGGTCCTGGATGAACCGTCCGGGGACCCAGGACCATTCCTCCGGACCGTAACTTCCCAATCGACCAAGTATTGGGTGCCACGGCCGCGGCGTTGCGAGTCCAGGATCCGACGAACGGTGTAGGCGGGACCACCGTCGATGATCCGAGGCGGAGGAGGGGCAGGAACCTGGGGAGACAGAGGAGAGAAGAAGACAGGTTTGAGCTGGGAGATATGAAACACCGGATGGATCCTGAGGGAGGCAGGCAGCTGGAGCCGGTAGGTGACAGGGTTAATCCGCTTGATGATCTTGTACGGTCCGATAAACCGGGAGGTGAGCTTCCGTGAGGCGGTGTGCAGCTTGGTGTGGAGCGTAGAAAGGTAGACCCTGTCACCCACGTGGAACAACCGTCCCGGGGGGTGCCGGCGCAGATGTTGGGTGGTGTAGCGACCGTTGGCCCGTAAGATAGACTTCCGAGCCCGGGACCACACCTGCCGGCACCTGCGGACCAACTGTTGGGCTGACGGTACGTCAACCTCCGGCTCTTGGTGTTCGAACACCGGAGGCTGGAAACCGTAACATACCTCGAAAGGACTGAGGCCG
>JBBJLS010071150.1:0-11317 GCA_037577275.1 Bryconaethiops microstoma | reverse complement strand
TTTATTGTAATATTAATGTTTTAACACTAACTTAACACTACTGTCCAGTAGTAAACAGGCTTTAAGTATAATTTTCCTAAGTGCCTAAGACGTTTGCACAGTACTGTAACAAGACACTTCAGCTGATTCAGAATGCAGCTGTGTGGTTAGTCTTTAAATGTTCCTAAATTCTCACACACTGCGTCTCTACTACGAAGCCTTCACTGGCTCCCCTGTGGCCGCTCGCATTAAGTTCAAAACCTTAACACTCACCTTCAAGGCCAAGAATGGACTTGCACCTCCTTACTTGTCAGCACTGATCAAGCAGCGCCACTTCTTGTCCTCTCAGAGCTTCATGCACTGCTCTTCTTGAAACTCTGCTGCTCAAAAGAAGAGGAAGACCCGCATCAAGACTCTTCTCAGTCTCGGCCCCCCTGTGGTGGAACAAACTCCTCTTCCGATCAGATCTGCAGAGTCCCTCACTGTCTTCAAGCATCATCTGAGGACCCACCTCTTCCAGGAGCAGCTTGGTGACTAACCAGTCCTCTCGTTTATCTCTTATACATCTTTTGCATTTATTAAAAAAAACCTCAGGCCCCTACCCTCTTAACTGTTTGTCCTTACTTGTGTATTAACCTCTGCCTTTTTTCTTTTAACAGGTTTGTTAAGGTATGTATCTTAGCTGGCAGTAACTTGGTAAAAAGCAGGTGTTGATTTTAATATAGCTTTACAGGTATGAAGAACAGACGTAGACTACTTAAGCACTCATATATGTCGCTCTGGATAAGAGCGTCTGCTAAATGCTATAAACGTAAACGTAAACATAAACGTACAGAAAGTCCTGTAAAATCCAAGGTAGAGCCTCCGTGGATCAAAGCACATCTCACAGATGCTCTAAACCAGTGGTCCCCAACCACCGGCCCGCCGACCTGTATCGGTCCGTGTGTCTTTTGGTACCAGGCCGCACAAAAAGACAAAATATTTTATTGATTATCAGAGTCTGAAAGATCTTTTATTTTGAAAAAAAAACCGCTCTTCTCTTCATCAAATTTAAAATTCTCTCCATCAAATTAAAAATTACATCAATTTAGCCCACAGGCTAGCAAAAATGACAACATCTATAAAAAACAACATCTTTGGGGAGCTTCTTTGGAAAGGCCCAAGGAGGAGACAGAGGAGGAGACAAAGAAAACTGCATTTAACAGACAATATCAGGATTCCTACTAAAAATACACGCAGGGCTCCCACTAGTTCGGCGGAATGGTGAGTTGTATTTTAACGCACTTTGTTTATAGTTGTTTCTATACTGGTCTGTGAAAATATTGTTTTATAGGAAACTGGTCCCTGATGCAAAAAATGTTGGGGACCGTTGCTCTAATTGATTGACATCTGAGACATTTGAAGGCTTGCACTTTGAGCCCTTTCTCAGGTTCATCAAACAATTCCTAAAGATTATTTGCAGTGTTTCAGGGCACTTCATCCTGCTGAAAGAGACCACTGCTTCTAGGGACTACGGTGGTCCATGTCAAAGTAACATAAATGCAGGACCTGCTGTTCCATTGCTACATTTTCCAGTTCTGAAACACAAATTCCCATTATAGATGCTTTCAGTGGTGGAAGGGGTTAATAATTTGACCCTCTGTGGTCTATTTACTCCCCACACACATTAAGGAGCCTTGGGTGCCCATGAAGCTGTCACCAGTCCACCAGTTGTCCTTACTTGGCACACTTTTGTTTTGGAGATGTTCTGTCCCAGTCTCTACAATTGGGCACTTTTCGGATGCTAAGGATGCAAAGATCTTAGGATGCTAAGATCTTTACACTTAACTGTTTTTCTTCACTTGCTCAAGAACTGAGTGTTCACTTGCAGCCTAAAACTTCCCACCTCTTGACAAGTGCCATGGTAATGAAATCGGCGATATTCACTTCATGTTGTTGTCATGTCTCTCGTTCTCCATCCAAAGAGGCCAGGCGCGCACACAAGCTTCCATCATTAAATTTGGTTTATTTGGTTTACTCAACACAAAACAAGCGCAAGGGCTTTGAAAACAAGACTCAGAACTATAACGCAAGGAGAGCAAGAGACTCCACAAACAATGGTATACGGACGGTAGACCGACCAGCTATGGTCCCCTAAACTGAACTTAAATACTAAACAGTAAAAACAAACGTCATTACTCTGAGCACCCCTGCAGCTGGAACTCGTAATACTCAAAACTCACTGCCGGTGGTGCTCAGAATTTCAAAATAAATGTTCCCATAAAACAAAACCCAAGGGGAAAAGGATGGCCTCTACTGGCCGCCAACCATCACAGTTGTCAGTAGTTTTAATGTTGTGGCTTATCTGTATTTTTTGTTTTGATTATGAGGCTCCTGATCCTCAAGAGCAACACATCCTATAATCTAATTTACACTGAAGGCAGTGATTGTTTACATGGTACACCATGAAAGGTCATGCCCATGAAACATACTGTGGCTTTATCCTGTCGGACTGGATACCATTACTGGAACTTTTAAAGTTGCAGCAGATTTCACTGGCCCTATCCAAGCATGAGTAATTGTAATGTAGACTAATTCATGTTAATAAAGTAAAAGAGATATCATTAAACACAAATGCTGATGTGCTAATCTGGACCTTGCAGCGTGAGGCAAAGCATCTAGGATTTAATTTAATTCTTCGTATGACTACTGCTGAGAATATGCTTCCGTTTTAAAGACTTTAATTTAAAAGGGAACGCATCAGGAAGATCAGAGCCACACACTCGTTGCAAATTGTGGGATTTCAGTTCATCAGGGGCCTACAGAAATGAATTAATCAGGCTACGCTTCCATCACACTTTCCTATTCTGACATTCAATAGAAGGATATTCAATAGAGTCAAACTTGGTGTGACAAGTTGGTGAACTAAGTGCAAAACAAATTTGTTTCCTTTCAGTAAGAAACCCCAAAATCTGTGGATTAAATTACCCCAGAGGAGCTTGCGGAAGATGTTATTGAAAACACTCAAATCCTCATGAGGTGAGCTGGAAATGGCACGGCTATGAAAGACCACACAAACTTCAGGCAGCAGTTCAAGTGGGTTGAATTTCTAGACCACTATGAGGATGCTGCAAACGCCATCCTGACTATTTTCAAGGACCACCAGAATATCCTTCATGGTGTAATGTCACCCATACTCCTTTATGTATTCATCTGACATATTTGAATTTATATTTTCTGCTGTGTTTTCCCCTTTTTTTCTCATAAACTTTCTTTGTCAGTGTAAACTAATATTCCTCCTGGAGATCCACATTCCTGCAGAATTTAGTTCCAGCCTGTCTGTAACATGCTTCTCCCCTGTACCTAATACTAATACATTTGATCAAGGTTTCCTGAAGAAGTTATTTAGCTGTAGCAGGTTGTAAGCAGGAAGATCGGCTGCAGTCAGTGCAGGATATGTCACTACTGGTTCGAGTCAGTTCAAGAAAACGGCACTCTCAAGAATAGCCTCATTTTTCAATGGCAGTAGCAACATTTTATCACAAAGAATTGGCCGTGTGACAGTCTTTGCTATTCAAATGTCTTAAGTTTTTTAATGGAATAATGTGTTCTTAAATTCCCAAGCAGCAACATTTTATCTTAACTAAACACAAATGCTTTAAAGGGTGCTTATATAACATACTAGCATATTAACTTGCACCAAACGTGCATTTTATTTCACTGTTACTGTACAAGCATTTACTTCTAAGTGGCCTTTTTTAACCGACCAAGTGGCAAACTAGCAGTAGTTTACTTTTACTTTCACACTTTGGGTTTACCTTAAACAGACATTTGAATCATTTCTTTGTAATTTGGCTTCGTAGCTAACTAGTAGTTTTACAATACTGGGCTGAGGATCTCAAATTTAAATGGACAAAGAACAAACCCAACACAGATTCTATTCAACTGAATTGATATATTTATCTAACCCTATGATCTCCTGGTGAAGGGGCCCATACTTAAATTGTTCTGATACTCTATAGCCCATACTGACCTGTTTTCTGACCTGGTATGTGACTCTGTGTGCTACTTGGGCTTCTTCTAGAACAAACACCACAAATCATCTATAAAATTGTTTTTACCACTGAAAGGTTCTTTAGGCTTTAAGAGTCATTTTTGTCGAGTAGGTGTTTATTGTCATTTCAACCATCTGCACAGTTCACAGTGAAATAACACGACTCACCTCCAGAGCCATGGTGCAACACAAACAAGAACAGAAACATCATAAAACTTCATACGTGCATGCAGGACAGGAATACACAAAGACAGCAAAGAGAGAGATATAAAGCAAGAAAACACAAGAGCAATGATTTAATATTGCAGTGCAGCTGACAGGAGCAGTAACAGTCGTAATTTGAATGTTCTGCCCTTCAATATCAAATGTACACCAGCTGTAACCAGCTTTAAAAAGCTGCCAAAAACTGCACTATTCTCCTCCGGCTTCTTTTAAATATTTGCACTTCTACTGCACTTTCAGTTTTCTTTTATATATTATTTAATTTCTCCCATTAACCACTAGGCAACTAGTGGCCTAAAGGTTTGCCCCTGCAATCAGAAGGTTGTGGGTTCAAATCCCAACTGCTAGTGTCCTTAGTTTCCCTTGAGCAAGGTACCGTCCCCACACACTGCTCTCTGGGTGCCCCTCATTGGCGGCAGCCCCCTGCTTCACTTGGTGTATGGGTTAAATAAACAGAAAGAAGTTCACACGCTGTGCTGTGGTGTGTTCATGTATGACTGTAAGGGTTAATAAATTAAATGATCTTATTCTATTTTATTTTATTTTATTCTTTGAATGACATTTTGTGTTTGATAATGTGCAATGAATAAACCTGAGATTGAATACAGTGTTATGACAGATGCTGTATTCTAGCATCTGAGTCATTAAGTGTGCAAAAATACAAAGATTGACACAGACAGAATTAAAATATGTACAAAAATATCCATGAATAGTGTAGCATAGGTTCATTTACATGCCTACTGCAGTGGGTGAGTTGAGTAATGGGAGCAAGGAAAGAAAAAAAAACTAATTTGGTGTTGTTGCCTTCATCTCAGGTGACCAACACCCCCCCACCCCACCGTGGCGGTGCTGTGGTACGTCGAACTCCTGTGAAGCGCAGCTGAGGGAGCAAGTGTGCAGCAGCCATTTTAGCATTTTCAAAGTGAAACAATAAAGCCCCATTTTCGTTATTTGCAGATTCTCTGCGTGTTTTAGTCAAATATGTTGCACCAGGGTGGGCGGGCGTGCTACACCCCGTGTCCGTAACAACAGCAGCGATGGCAATAGAGAATGTGCAGTATGTAATAAATAACAAGCATTTACAGTGGTAGTTGGTTTTTGTTTGTGGTTCGGAGAGTATATGTGTTGTGTTTAGAAGTAAGCAGTTCAGTTCAGGAGTGTGATTATGTGTGGGTTCAGTTTATGATTCTGTTCTGTATTCTTTTTCTCCAAAGAAATATGTGCAATCAACTCTGTGATGCCTGTAGGTAACCACATAGTCCCCAGTACATTACTGCTAACCGGACTGTTTGGGTATATGTGCTGCAACTACATGTGCTGACCGAAGAAGAATGTGTTTATATGGTGATAAATTAGAGTCTGGGTAAGGTGGGCGCTCACTGGGGAAATCCGAGTGAACCCCTTTTTGGACAGCAAAATTTGCTGCAGTTAATGGATGTATTGGAAAAGCCTGATTCTTAATGCACTCTAACCTCACTGACAGCTTTTAAACGAGTCTGCTCAAGCGCACCAATAAGAGTAAAGTGTCTCAGCATGTGTTGATAGTATACGTGCGATTTAAAAGATGAAGAAACATTACAGCTGTTGGTAAATAAAATCTCATGGGGACATGGGCTGTTAAAGCATTGGCATCAATGATTTATTGTTTTAAACCCAAACTTTAGACAAAAAGGCAGCACAGTCACACTCTAATATGGCTGTAGAATTGAAAAGCACAGAGCTGTTGCTGGAAATGAAAGTGTGCTCAGAATCTTGAATGAATATTAGCAGCAGAGTCGCTCTTTCCAGAGGAGAGGCAGGAGAAATTTGTATTGTAATTCTTATATAAAAATGTAAACATTTCACTAAAACATCTTGCCAAATCGTTGTTTTGTATCGAGTTTGTTCACACAATTCAGAGAGCCCATAAAATACATTTTAAAACCTATGTTGTTTTAAAATGTGCTTTATAGATAATCTGGCTTGACTTGACCATTAAATTGTTTAGGATAACATTGTATAGAACCCAACTTCTGATCTTACTATAAAACTGATAGTAACAGTCTGGCTGGGAGAATTCATGTCCTTTGCTCCACTGTAGATGTTTTATAGATGCCCAGCTCAAGATGTTTAACTAAATATCTATTAAATGCAACTTTATGTTGAATCTAAGTGATACTATTACATTTTATGCCAATTCTATTACATCTTATACCTAACCCTAACCCAATCCTAATTTAAATCATAATGCAGTTAATAATCCAGGCAGTTGGGTAATAAAAGTATCTGTAAATAATCCATAGGGGGACCTCAAAATAAAGTGTGACTGAATTTAGGATGTAATAAAATGCAAAATAAGACCTGATCCCAGACGCTACCAGAAATAGCTGGGTTATTAGTGTTATGAACTTGGTATCACACCAGGCTATCTGGATAGAGCTCGAGCTTGTTTGACCCCGAGTGTCCAGTCCATTTAACATACATGGCAGCAAAGGAATGACTGTTATTTATTATTATAAATATTTATAATGGAATTTGATATTGGTCCATTTGTTATTTGGGACCATCTTCATGCTCGTGGACGGGGTGGTGATGGCCTAGTGGGTAAGGATACTTGCCTCTGGCCAAAGAGATCATAGGCTCAAATCTTACCATCAGCACCACCACTGGGTTCCTGAGCAAGACCCTCAAACCCAAGTTGCTCAAGGGAGACTGTCCCCTGTAGTTAGGGAATGGAAGTCGTTTTTGATTAAAAGCATCTGATAAATGCCATAAATGTAAATGTGGACCAAAGAAACACTGAACAATATTATGACAAGATGAAAAAATGGCGGTTTCAGAATCTGAAGGGTGGGGATGAAATCCATCAATCTGGAATCTTATCAGATGTAAATATAAAGCAGTGTTTGATGTAAGTGTGGTTGGGTCCGGAACATTAAATACAGGTCAGTGGAGGAAGGGCACAATCATCCCTTAACACATCCTTGGAGTAAAAAAACAATCCTGTTTCTATGCAAATCAAAATAGTCTGACATTTGGAGTGAAAAACACCACCTTCATGACACAGGTTTGTGAGTTTCCCTCCGTAAAACTTTCCTTTTTTTCTATTTAATTTTGTGATGCACTGAAAAGAATTTTTTTGGACAAAAACCAAAGCCAAAAATAAAAAGAGAGGATTTTTATAAATAATTTGTCATGTTGTTAATGATTTTAAATGAATGTAATAATCCTGATGATGCTTCAAAGTCTATAATTGCTGTCCTGGGAAAGAGAATTTCATTTTAGGCTCCTCCCTAAATAATACTGAAATAATGTTGTTTTCTATTTTTCTGTTAAAGCAATGTATTATTACAGAACAATAATAATCTGATAGAGTACCATCCACTGGCAGGTACATTTTAGTATTCCAAGGTTCAAACAATAAATTATATACTCAAAAGGTACAACATGGCCCTCAAAGTTCAATAGTAAACCATAAATAAGTTTTCTCAGGGAAAAGGGGCATTTAGGCACTTTTTCAGAACTTTACTATTCAAGAGTCAAGATAGAGTATGTGCAACTTTAACAAAAAATGTAACTAACAAAATTATGACAAGAACTGTACTGTTTGGTTCCCTAGGAAACTCAATGTTTCATGCAATGGACATATCACATACTAAATTAAGGTCATGACATCGATTTTTTCCTTTTGGGTATATTCCTTGTTAGATGTCACCGTAGGCATATTTAATGTAACGTTAATGTATAGAAATTTGTTGAGATTTTACAATGTATTTGATGACCCACACTCTTAAAATAAGAATGCCAGAAATGGTTCATTGCACAAAGTTTCTTTTCAAACGTGGTTCTTTAGGGAACTAAAATAGGTCTCCAATGGCATCACTCAAAGAACCGTTTCTGGCACCCCTACCAACCAAATCTGTGGTCCGTGTCAGTAACTGGGCCTGACTCTTTGAGATAGATTTGGACATGTAAACACTTGGTTCACGCCACTGACTTGCACAAGGGATTTTTTGGTCTTTTCTGTAGTTCTATATTTGTGACACCATCAAAATGTGTTTTGATACAAAAACAAAACTCATAAAAGGTAAAAAGGGATGCACTTTTGTGAAGACGAAGAGACATCCCTCATGTTTACCAATCTGTGTGAAGTAGATAGACTTAGATATTTCATAACTGAGGTGCATCAAAATTCTAGCCACTTAAATTTTTTTAGCCAAAATGGTTGAAAGTGCCACATTTGTTTTTTGACTGAAATGGCAGAAAATATCAGCAGAAAAAAATTGCAGAAGATTAAGTGTGCAAAAACACCGGAAGGGGTCTGGATTATTCTGGAGGGACGTTGGGAGGCAGTGGTGTGTTCAGTAATCCGACCACCTGGGGAAAGAAGCTGTAGTTGATTCTGGTGGGGGTGGAACGGATGCATAGGTGCCTTTTGGCCGACTGCAAGAGGGTGGGAGGTCATCCACCGTGCTGAGGGTCTTGGGATGCAGCACTTGTGGTAGATGGTGTTGATGGTGGGTTGAGAGAAAACAGCTCTGAACCATCAAATAGCTTCAGTTTTTCCCTTTATGTTACTGAGGAATTAAGAACTTATGCATAGTGTTGTGGCTATGAATGAATAATATGGACGTCAGTTAAGTAAAGCTGCTGGTGTTCTGTATTGGAAGTAGATTTGGTGAACACTGACCTGCACACATTTAACATGGTTAAAAGAATATAATCCAACAGGAAAAAGAAAAAGAAACCACAGGTCTAAGATGTTGAAATTCCTACACCAGACAGTTTCATGTATAATCTGATTTTATGAATAATTAATTTGTATTACATTATTGCCTTCATGTTGCCTGTTTAATAGAGCACTGAAGTTTTAGACACAATAATTTGCTAAAGTGTCTTTAATATGCCTTGTCTGTAATGAATGTTCACCAAAATATCATATTTTCTCACTTTACTTTAAGTTTCCTGAGTTAAACATTATCACTCCTCCAGCCTGCAGAGGAGGATGTATGAATGTTTCGTCAGGTTATTGATTTGTAAAACCTTTGAGTTTACTCACATCAATAAAAGTTCACACTTCACTTTTATTCCCAGAATGTCAAATGCCAGGATGTGTTACGGCCGGATGTTTTTGCAATTTTTTTCAAATATATCCAGTTTGAGAGGTGTCCGGTAGGAATACAGGAATACAGGATTAGTCATTAGTGTTGATTGTATAAACCAGTCATTACCAAAAGCTATGTTTGATGCTCTATAATGTTTAGTTTATGACACATGTAGTCATTTCTACTTGCAATTCTCTACAGGAGGTACAGTTGGCAATTTACTGTACCTTCTATTTTTTAGTTGCACTATTAAAGAAGAGCCTTTTATCCCCTACAGTGACTTTGTAAAAAAACTGTTTGGAGAAACTAAGATGACTATCAACAGAGTTAAGATTAGGTTTAGATCTGGCTTGAATTTAGAGTTAGAGGATGTTTAGGTTTTCCCTTGAATTTAGGATAAGGCTTAGACTAAGGCTTTGGCTTGATGTTAGACCTCAGTTTAGGGTTAGGTTTTGGAATCTAGGTTAAAGTTTTGTCTTAAGGTTAGATTTAGGTTTGGCTTAAGGTTAGATTTAGGTTTGGCTTAAGGTTAGGGTCAGCGTTAGGGTTAGGTTTATAATTAGGTTTGAAGTAAGGGTTAGGGTTAGGTTTAGGTTTTGTTTGAGGTTAGGAACTGAAGTTTTGGACTGAAGTCAGAGTTAAAGTTAGTATTAGAATTGGTGACATACAACTTAGTGACCACAGCATTTTGTGTTTATAGCATATTGCATATTGTACAGAATATTTTCATGGTACTTTCTGGAGTGTTTTATTTTGACTATATATTATATTTTATATTGTACTTGTCTTTGTGTGTCAGTGCAGTTGTAGCATAAGCTTTGATAAAGTTTTATGATTCTGATGTTTGCTTTCATTTAAAAGATGTTTGCTTGAATGTAGGTGGCCAGCTGGGGCCACATCATCTGGGGCCACTCAAAATAAAGTGCTACCAAAAAAATTGTGTATTGAATTTATTTGATTCACTTGCAAAGATAATCTCCACTTAAACGATATATACATTAATACCAATTTGTCTTTCAGTTTTAGTTTGAACATTAATTGTACTGATATGTGTTGCATTCGTTTGAATGTGATGCACATATTTGTATCCAGAAAAGTCAATGCACTTCTCTTGTTTTTCAGTGATTGTTGGGTTCTGTATATGTACTCAGCTTACAGAGCCATTGAGTGTTCAGCCTGCCTAATTAAAGTCAGGCCTTATTGTGAATTATTCTAATGGATTTTGGCTGAGGTGGATAAAGGTGCAGAGAGAGAGTGCCACACTGCTTTGCTCTGGGACTTGTGTGGCTGGAGGCCCAGGTAAGGGAATGAGAACGCGTCATAAATCATTCAGGGAGAGAGTCAGGAAAGCTTAATGAAAGCATGAGGACACGAGGGCCAGACACGAAGCTTGGTTAGCCAACCATGTCGCCAAATCGCCCTTCATCACGCTGCAGATTTTCACCTCTCCAGTGCAGCCAGCCTCGCCTCAGGATCAGTCCAGACACCGTCAGGGCCACCAGAGGTGTGACACATTTATATTATTGTTGGAGAGAAAGAGACATTCCTACTACCTAGAAGGCAGAGCTGCTGCAATCTCAGGCAGCTTTAAAAAAATAATAAATTCATGAATTTAAAGAAAAACAAGTATCTCCAAAATGATGATTGACTAGGCAAAAATACTTCTAATGTAAGTTCATTTAAATAATTTTTATTCTGAGTGAATGTGGACCATTTCTATTAGTCTGAAGTATAAAGAGGAGTTCCTGTGCTCAATATTTTAGAAACATGAAAATGGAGAAACATGGTTTTCTTTGGACAGTAAAGAAATGTAGTGTTTTCTTTACGTTTTGGTCCCTCATTTACATGAAAACGCCAGTTTTGGTCTCAAAAGGCAGGGACTCATACACACAAGTCACTCACACCTACAGTTCACCTGACAGCTGTCACACGCACCAGATCACGTGACGTCAATCGGCACCGGAAGTGACGTCACGCGATAGGTATATAAACAGGAAGA
>JBBJLS010071149.1:0-11317 GCA_037577275.1 Bryconaethiops microstoma | reverse complement strand
TGGGATTTTTTTCCCACTGAATAAATGCACTTGAATTAAAGGTTGGATTTTCCTCTTTTTTTCATTGTGGTCCTATAATATTTAGAACAAAACTGAATTTATTAGAAGCTAAAGACCACATCTTAACCAGGGGTGCCAATATTTATGGAGGGCAGTGTAATACTGCTTATTTATTCATACTGTCTGTAATATGCTAAAACAAACTCCTCTCATAGGACGACCTGAGCAAAACAAATACAGCGACATTACAAAACTTCTTAAGGCTGTTCTAGAGTTGACGAGTCTCAAAATATTACTATTTATATCTTATGGTTGGAAATAAGTGAGATAATAGTTTTTTTACCTGTTGACACCAGAGCTTATGACAAATCTGGATGTATGCCAGGACCATGAGACACAAAGGGGCAAAGTATGTGACGATAAAGAAGCAGATGTGGTAGACCTTGGGATAGATCTCATCTGCAACAAAGTGAGCAACAACATCTCAGCTGGAAAATGTGCATAAACAAATTTAACAAAAATCTCAATTTCTACTCCATGGAAGGATTAGTTTGTGCTCAAAGGAGACGACTGAAGTAAAAGCAATGTAAACAAAGAACAAAACACATGAGACAGTCCATTTTCAGGTGGGCCAATTCAAAGAGAATAGAGTGCATTTTGCTGTGCAGATGTGAAAAAAGAATTGAATGGAAGAAAAACAACAGGGAAGGCCAATTCGAACCACCTAGTGAGACAAAAAATTGTTATAAATAGAACAAGCTTGTTTATTGTCAAAAGTAAATAAACTGTGAAAGGATTTATGCATGCACATGTTTTTCAGGTGAAATAGCTAAGAACATCAGACAGCTCTATTATCAAGACACAACACAAAAAATTAGTTTCTCTCTGCACAAACCACACACTGGTTTGACAAAAGCGTCATTGGTATGTTTTTTTTTTTATAAGAGTGCCAGAGTTAATGCATCTTCTAAGACCAGCCCTGGGATTTATTAGAGACATGAAAAACACCCAGCAAACACCATTGGGCACTCTAGCCTTGTGTCTACGCTTATCGACTGTGGCACAGTTCATCACTCTGTCAATCAATGGAATGAGACCACCACAGGAACACTATTCACCAGGTATTGTTTGGGTGGTGGAGTGCTCTCAGTGGAGCACTGACATGACAGTTGAGTTAGTGTGTTCGAGATGTGCTGGTAAGAAAATGGACATATACAATGTATACCAGCATGAGTGTGGTTAGTAAGTATACACAGTGTTTTAAAACCACCATGCCTACACATGGTGTGTGTAATACACTAAAAATGCCGTTGCCATAGTGGGAACACAGCCTTGGTGAGAATAATGTATGGCCAGTGCTGTTCTTGTAGTGGCCTTTTTGTCATTATTGTATGCAGAAGGGTGAATGGGGGCAGAAGATGTTTGGTCCGTACAGGCATTTACTGCAAATTTTACTTTAAATGTTTGTTTAATGGTTTGATTAAACCCTCAATTCACTGACAGTGATTCATTTACTTGTGAATTTTGGCATCACATGTGGGTATGCTCTAAGAATGAGTAACACCATTAGATTGAACATTGTCAGCATCCTGAAAAAGGCTGTATATTGAAACAAATTGGTGATGTGATGGGACTTATACTAGTACTTTTTAAAAAAAAATGTATGTGGAAACGTGGGGAGCCTGTTCATTAGTCTTTTCATTTCTAGGTATAAACTCACAACCTTCAAAAATTGTATTCATATGTCCAGCACATCCCACAGAGGATTGAGATTTCCATGTTTCTCAAAATATTCCTGATTAATTTATGCAGGATGGTGGGGTGCATTATCTTGCTGAAAGGGGCCACTGCCATTAGGGACCACAGTTCCCAAGAAGGGGTGCAATGGTCCACTGCAAAGTTTGGGTAGTACATGTCAGAGCAACATTCACTTGGAATGCCTGGACCCAATGTTTCCCAGCAGAACACTGCCCAGATTATCACAATGCCACTGTTGGCTTATCTTCTTTCCACATTGCATGTTGGTGCCCAGGTAAGTCATGTACATGCTCCCAGCAGTCCATGTGATCTAAAACAAACATGACTCACCAGAACAGGCCACCTTCTTCCACTGCTCCATGGTCCAGTTCTGATACTTACTGTAGACACTCTCAGAGGGCAGAGGTCAGCATGGGCACTTTGACCAGTCTGTGCACAGCAAGCTGTAATGCATTGTGTTCTCATAGTTTTCTCATTCCTCTCATGCATCTGTTAGTCTTGGTCTCCCCTGACTGTCCCAGTTCACTATTTGTTCTTTCTTGGAGCACTTTTGGCACTAACCACTACATACCAGGAATACCACACAGGACGTGCTATTTTGGAGATACTCTGACCCAGTCGTCTAGCCATCACAGAGTGGCTCTTGTCAAGGTCCCTCAAACCCTTATGCTTGCCCATTTTTCCAGCTTTCAACTGTTCACTTGTGGCCTAAAACATCCCACCCTGTGAAAGGTGCAGAGAAGCACAAAATACCATTACTTTTGTTCAGATACCATAAAAAACACCAGAAAGCAACAGAAACTTTGTGTTTCAAGCTTTTTTTGCAGCACGGAAAGCAGCCAATCTAGAGGTAAAAGAGACAAAAAGAAAGCATCATTGCAAAACAGAATGTGACTATTTTTTAAACAGAATTTAAAGTCAAACTGTAATAGAAAAATAAAATTTGATTTTTTTGCACAGCTCTACTCTAGAATATTTTGTTGGGAATGAACTTCATTATCAATACCATCTCTGTCTCGAGCTTCTTAAATGCTCTCTGTACTCCCTGTTCCTCAGGAGCGGGTGGTTAATGGGTGGAGCTACGAGTAGTTTCAAGATATGTAGTCTCAGTAAATCAAATGTAAAATTCAGGCACATAGTTTGGCTGCATCACAGCACACTTGGGGCTGAGTTGTCATCTTATAGGTTATACTAACCTTGTCCATTCGATCAAAAACAACTAGTCTATCGACCACTCAGTCGCAACAGTAAAACCACCGACAAGAGAAAAGAATAACATTGATAATCTTGTAACAGTGGCACCTTTCAGGAAGTGTGATGTATTAGGCAGTAAGTGAACAGTCAGTTCTTGAGGTGGATGTGTTAGTAGTAGGTAAACAGGCAAGTTTCCCACATTTTAAAAATACAAAGTAAATAACAGTACCGATACTGATCAAACAACAAAAGTGTTATTCCCTTTAAGTGTTTCTTTAATGTTCTCCCAACATCACCACTGTGTTCCAACAGCCTTACTTAACATTCCATCTAACCATTTAGCCATTTACTATTATAATAAATTAATAATAAAATAATAAAGACTATCAGCATCAAATGGTTCAGTTTCTACCTTGAGGAAAGGGATACTTTCAAGTTAAAGCTCAACCAAACGAGGGTTAGCTACACACCTAGCTGGCATTTTAGCTCCTCTGCTTCCCTTGGTGGTACATGACGGTCATCAGCATTTAGAACACAACATATTTTGTATTATAATGGTGGAACTGCATGTTTTTTACAAGAAAATTATTTCAGTTAATTTGGTGGGCCTAACTGGACTTTTTGTGAATATGTTGTGAGAGAAACATGGTGCGGTGTATAAAATGAGACAAACAAAAAGAGTATTTAAAAAAAAACAACTTGGGGGTTCTGGTCTTTCAAATATTTCTAGTTAATTCATGTTGATCATGTATTTTCATTTTGAGTTTTTATTCTACAGATTTTTATTTAGATTTATTTTTACTTTATATTTTATATTGCGCTTGTCTCTGTGTGTCTTCACAGTCATTACATAAGCAATTTCCCCTGGACAAGGTTTTCTGATTCTTATTCTGATTCTGATATTTCATTCATGCTGATGCAGATGAGCAAAAAAGTAAATGACAAATTCACAATCCAGAGGTATTGCAAAAAGTAATGATACCACACAGTTCTTTTACACATGCCTTTAAAAAATGTATTTTAAATGAACTCAAAGGATGAATACATTACTTTTTATGTACTGCAATGGAATATATTACTGGAAACATTTATGGCAATGTATTCAATATTCAGACCTGAGTCCTTTTTCCCAACCCAAAAGTATTTTGCCCAACCCAGTTTACAGTATATACCTAATCTGACTGAACAGGAACCGAACCCAATTAAGTTCAAACATGATTTCTGAGCTGTTCCAAAAAATCTATCCAATATGTCAGTTATATTATGGCAGCATATACATTTATGTTCATTAGCAACCACTAGGTGCTTCATGCATAAGTAGGTGAAATCCATGAGTAATATGGGAAAGTTAGGATCCCCTGGGAGATACACACTTTGCTGCTTTTGGTGCTTTATCTCTCTTTCAACCACTGACTCCCCTGCAATGCAGCCCCCAGGAGCCAGTTAGTAAGAGCCTGACCCCTTCCTTCAAGCAAGAAACCGTCTATATACAAGTTTTCTGCTGGATTATAGAAAATGCCCATGGCTAAATTCAAATCACCCAAGCAAGAGAGGAGCAATAAATCAAGGTGTCAACAAGAATCAACTTAATACAGCTCACAGTCATTTAATTTTTAGCAAGCAAAACCATCTACTTTGAAAACATAACAGCAAGAGATACGATGCACTGCTGTCTCCATGATCTGACGGTCTCTGTATAAGCCCTTCACACCCCTATATTTCTCTGTAGACCAAAGAAATCTTTAATTTGTGCCGTATTAAGGCATCTCTGATAAAGTTTGAAGGCATTATTAGAGATACATTACAATAGCTTGAAAAGCTCCTCTTTTCAACTGTGATAGTGTCAGGGCAAGGAAAGGAAAGATCAATACTGCCAGATTAAAGCCTATTTGTATTACATTTAGCAGTCTCCAAAGCGACCTCCATTCTCTAACTACAGGGGGCAGTCTCCCTGGAGCAACTTGGGGTTAAGGGTCTTGCTCAGGAACCCAGTGGTTGTATTCTGAAGATAGGATTTGAACCCGTGACCTCTTGGTCCAGAGGCAAGTATCCCACCCACTAGGCCGCCATTCTTCTCACCATGATTCTCAAGGTATATTTTGGATCATTTAGGAACAGCATCTTGGTATCTTGATCAAGATTAAAATCCCGATCAAGATACCAATGATGCTGTTCTGAAATGATCCAAAATATACCTTGAGAATCATCAATTAATACAAATAACTACAACTAAAAATATTAATATGTTAATGGTGCAATAACATGAATGTATCCCTCTAAATTAAAATTTTATATTATTTCTGTCTTTTTAGCCTATAGTAGCCTATGACTGTCCATTAACAATAAATGGCAGCCGATCAGAGCAGAGCTCTTTTACATACATATCAATCTTTGTGTTTTTCACTATTGTATTTTTAAAATTTTTTCTATCTTTTATTCTTTCTTGTTACACTGAGCATCCTAAAGACACAACCATTTCCCTCAGCATGAATTTTTTGTCTTATCTTGACTTGGCAAAAAAAAAAAGGCATAGCAACAAAAACTGTCTGTTTAATTCTAAGGAATAAATAAAGGTTTGAAAATGAATTATGTTTGTATTGGTTCATAAAAACACAAACATTATAACTGGACTTCAGGGGAAGATGATTTTTGACTTATCTTATAGCTGGGATGTACAGCACAGTAGTGGAGAACTAGGAGCTGAATTAAAACTATGTGAAGGGCCCCAAAGACTGGTTTTGTGAGAGACTGTGCCACAGGACTAAACACCAGACACAAGCAGCGAAGCTTTGAAACCCTTTAGCCCAACAACCAGTACAGCCCAATATTTTATTAACATTTTTATTTAACCGATGCCTCATCCAAAGCATTCTGTTGGTTTGCAGTGATGTGCTCTAACTGTAACTAACTGTTCTCTTTGTAGTTGCAGGATCTTACATCAACCAATGTTTAATACACTTGATTTAATTAGGTTTAGGTGGATCTGCTTAATGATTTCATAAAACTCTTGAGATGGTAACACACTTTATATCAATCTGACGTACATTAAAACTGAAGAATAATCTTTACCTGTTTTGGATCAGTGCTAAACAGACTGCTGTCCATTGTCTCATCGAAGAAAATACATATTTTTGTCATAACCCTCTAAAACAGCACTTGCTGTCATTACTGAGGTTGCACTATCTGTTTTGGTGAGGTCTTTTAATATGCTTGCACACTCGTTTTTGTTCTTAGAGTTACTGCAACTGCAGACTTTTCAAAACATGCATATCTGATGTGCAACAGTGTTCAGACAACATTAATAATCTAAATTTCGCTATTTAATATGCACACATCATTGGCACAACATTCACACAGTCCTGCCATATCTATAGAAAAGCACTGGCACTAGAATGGAATAAGGTGGCATGTGCCAATGATGACCATTCACAGTGCCAAGCACTGGGGTGAAAAGATTCCACTGTAGAACAGTGGAATTCAGTGATGGAGCTCCGTCCAGTACGTTTGGGATGCGCTGAAGTGGTGTTCATGATCCAGAAGTAATCATCCCACACAAGCACCTGGCCTACTCTCTTCTGGCTGAATGCAGTCAAAACCTCACAGCAAATGTTCCAATATCTAGTGATGACTCATGAAAGAGGCAAACTCACCTATAATACACATGGTTTCATATGAAACACCGGATGAGGGGGTCATTAAATGTATCAACTTTCTTACGTATGGATTTCGATTTGGACTAAACTGCAATGGTAATATTGATTCACCATTACAAATCTTTTTTAGTCTAAGATAAAACTCTTTCACATGAAACAGTTCAATGTAGAAATGCCACAGAAGAACTACGTTTAACTCCCTAAAGAGACTTTCAAAGCAAGATTCTTCAAATAATTAATAATGATACAACATATGAAATCTGTGGGTGTGAAAAAGCATCTTATAGTTTGAAGAATTACCACACAATATAAAGTTCATATGTCGTGAATACTTATCTTCTATTATTGGATGTGGGTTCAGATTCTCATACAAATTATAATCAAGAGAATATGAAGGAATACAAAACACTGTCTTTAAATTACTGTTTAATTTATCGATGGAAAAAATGCAAAACCTATACCATCCTTGTAAAACACTAATTGTACCTTAAATGTAATAACTGGTTTATTTTTTCTCCAAAGTCCACTTACAATGTTTGTGTGCCAAAAATGGTTAATTACACATGGCCAATTAAACAGACGTTGTAAAACTCCCTTTAAAATTGACATGTACATGACCTCTGTTGTGACTACAGACTATTCTGTACTGTGCCTCATTCTAAAATCAGTCCAAGCTGACACACTCCATATAACTTGTTTATAGGCAGGGCTCAACTGCTGTACAACATGAGAATAAAGATTTTGAACAGACCCGTTGCTTTTTCCACATAGAACCTTGGATAACTTATTTTTCCTTTAAAAAATTAAAAACCGTGTTTTGTGTTTGCTTATGTTGTCTTTCTAAAATAAGATCGAAAACAATTGTGACAAATATTAATAAACAAAAAAACATTTTCAAGGCACCGTTAAGCTTTCTCCATAAAACCAAATGAAAGATACAAGAGTGTGTACTGAAGTGCAGGTGCTAAAGCTAAAATATAAAATTACATTTAGTGGATAAAGTGGATAAAGCGGATAAAGCAGCATCCTCAGAGCCCCAACTTTAGTGTGTGTGTGTAACAGAGAATTGATGATGAATGACTTTGTTTTCAATATTCAAGGGACAAAAAATCCTTTGAATATTGAAATACTGAAAGACAGTTCATTTAAGTTTTTGATGGGACGCAAAACCTCATTAATCATTAGAATCAGCGTGTGCAAGTGGTGCAGTGCGGCTGCTTCCTCACCTCCCCAGTGTTCGTCACAGACAGTGAAGAGGCTGGTCTTGTTGGTGAGCTCGGGCAGCAGCACGGGCAGAAGGCTGCTGCACTCCATAACGATGGCCTGAGGAATCATGATAACGCAGGACACTAGCCAGATAAACATGATGCTCCGGCGGGCCCTTTTAGCTGTGCTCTTGAATTTGAGAGGGTGACAGATAGCATACCAGCGGTCCTGGGCAATGCAGCTCAGAGTCAGCACGGACACGGACACAGAGATGGTCTGAGGGAAAAATTATGGGGAAAAACTGTTGAATGCAAATACTTGGCTGTCAGTTATGACAGATGTCAATTATCAAAACACATTAACTAAAACATGTATTTAAAATTAAGGCTAATAATTATAACAGTGTTTCTCAGATACCAGTCACTAAATAATTTGTTTTAGGATCATTTAACAATACAGATGGAACAATACCACTTGAATTCCGTCTTAAATACTTAAATATGCTACTTAAATATCGCCTTAAAGTCTTTAATATTGATATTTATATCCATTTGTTCTTGTTTGTTAGTAAGTTTTTAAAAAGTGAAGCACTTCTGTTGATGCATGGACTACTAAAGGATGGGGCAGCTGGTAGCTTAGTGGTTATGGCGTTCGCTCTGTGATCAGGAAGTCATGGGTTTGAATTCTAAGACTGCTAATCCCAAGATCCCTGAGGTACCCTTGAACAAGGTACCGTCCCCACAGTGCTCCCCGGGCGCTGTGTTCCTGGCTGCCTGCTGCTTCACTTGGTGAATGGGTTAAATGGAGAGAGAAAATTTCATGCTGTTCACACTGTGGGGTGTTCAAAAATGACAGAATTTTTGCTTTTAGGATGGCCAGGCACCTAAACTACCCTTTTCAAACTACCCTGTACAAACACATACTCCTCTAATTGTTTTAACAAGAGCTCTGTTAACTTTTGCATTTTTAAACCACACTCTAAAATTGAAAAATCTTTTAAACTTTTTTCTGGAGAGAAGCACAATAAAGCATCATCCCAGCTGACCACAGCCATCCTTGGAGTACAAAAGAGCCCCATCATTTAGCACAATTCTGGCCGGCATGGGTGTCTGTTGGCTGATATAAGAGCATTGTCAGTGTGTTGACCTGTACAATGATGTTTAGTTTAGTGGTGGTTTGAAAAAATGAGGTATTTGGCAGTATGAATTAAGCATATGCTAGCCTCACAATCCCTGTCTTGACAGTATTGTGTGATTGGGAGAGTCCACTGAGGTGTGTGGAATTGGGCTTGACTAAAATTGGGGAGAAAACTGACGAAACAATAGATTTCCATTGCACACGTATCATAAATACACTGTGTTCCTGATGCTCAGCAGCCAGTCAGGATGTGTAGAGAATATGTAAAAAGTATGTGGTAGCAAGCGTCACATACATTAGAGGAGATGTTTGCAGCTTTCAGTGTTCAAGACTGATGCTACCCTGACAAAGATTTATTAGATCATGCTGCTTCTTGATCTTCTAAAAACGCGATGTGCTCGTATTGAACTTTTTACCTGCCATGATCTCCCTCTAGCAGACTTTGGTTTTGCAATTGGCATTGGTTTTTGGCTTGTCAAAGATCTTTTTTTCTGTGTAATTCTGATGCCCTTTTTTGTTAAATTTAATCGGTGATCATAGCTCGACAAAAGTGCCTGTTGCCAAGCAGAATTTCTTCAACATGCTTTTAGGATGCTTCCTTGCCATTATTGCCCTTGGATGGCTAATCCAAGAGCAATAGTCTGTATTTGGATTTTGGTGAAACTACTTTGTGAAAATGCAGGTACGCACATGACCACATTGCAGGCAACCCTTTAAAATTTTCCAGGATGCAGGAATGGGTGTTTAACTTTTTTACACACTCCTGTAACTTACAAAAAATGCTGATTTGCATTGTTTTCCTTATACTTCTCATGTCTGGTCCGTCTCAACCATGCCCCTAACGGAGCCTGTCGCCCGAGTATTAGGTGGCACTCAGCCCTGGGCACGTGTGTGAGAGGTCATGGCTTGTCATGTGTGTGGTTGTTGGGAGCCTAGGCAACCCAGGTGAGAGTGAATAGCTTCATTAGCTCATCAGCTGGGTTGCTAGGTACCTAACGACAGGTCCACCTGTCTTATGTTTAAGTTAAATGATTGAGTTAGTGTCTGTGTCGTGTGATTGGTTGTCTGCGTGAGTGTGTGTGTTTAAAAGCCCAGCTGATCCGAGTCTTTGCGTGGTCACCCCAATGCTATCTGGCATCTCTGGTTCAGGTTTGGTGGGTTTTTCTGAGGGGATTATCTACTCCATGGGACCAGGGACGGGGGATTATTTTTGCATAATACACTTTGAAATGTGAAACTGGTTATCTTCCTTATAACAAATATTTATCTAGTTAACCGCTTCACATCAAGGTGTGGGATTCTTACAGTCTCTACATAAGGCAAAAATCATTGGTAAAACATAAGTCTGACCGGTTAATATTTCATTTGTTGAATTGCAGCGCACAGTTGGCAGTAGCGGCTACTGAGATTAGGCAAATGCTTTGTCAGGTCAGTGAGTCAATCCACATGTGCATACTACTGATCGATCATTCAAGGAGGGGACAGACCGAACTGAAGCACAGATGATGTAGTGTTGTATCACTCATAGACCTGTTTCAGTGTCTAAAATGTCTTTTACGCATCTTAAATCGAAAACCTGAACATACTACATTTACCGTTATCTTTGAGCATATAGTTCCTAGCAGCACATCTTGTGTTATTGTTCTGGGGTCCTGAGACCTAGGAGCTGCCACACTGGTGTAGAGGTAACCATAGTGACCACTATCTGACTGACTTCAACTCCAGAACTAGCAGGATGAAGCCAACAAAAAAGTGTTTTTCCAAAAACCAAACAATGTAAGAAGGCTATCCCTTACATCTTGCCTGTTGACCTTATGATTCCCATTATGTGCCAGATAGACTGTTCGTTTGTAATGGGGAGCAGCTAACAGGCTAAATGTGAAATGCCTTTCTAGGGTATCGATATTATGCTAATGCTAAAATTAGTTCTGTCAACGTTAATGTGTTAAGGCAGTTTTAATGCAGATCAGAGTCTGGCTCTTCCTGCCATAATTCCAGCAAGCTTAGTACTGTTTCCTTAGTCAAAAAGTTTAAAAGAAATTAAGGGACATTAAAATGTTAACATTGTCCTGGCCTGCAGGCGATTCCTAATGACAGTGAAGCAGGTTCTTGTCAGGTTGAAAGAGGATCTGCTGTAGAGCAGTAAAAAAGACAGCATGAAGAGAGAGAAGGAAGGAAGACAGACAGAAGAAGGAGGGACAGGAGACGAGACATCAGGAGTAGGGGGAGAAGAGAAGGTCGACATCCTAATGACCGACACAAAGCAAAAATCAACCTGATCTAGTGGTAGGGTACTTGCCTCTGGGCCAAGAGGTCATGGGTTCGAATCCTACCTTCAGCACCACCACTGGGTTCCTGAGCAAGACCCT
>JBBJLS010071148.1:0-11318 GCA_037577275.1 Bryconaethiops microstoma | reverse complement strand
TAAAGTTATTTCTGTGACCATTGTGAGTTTTTCTTTCATTGACTGAAGGGTACCAACAATTTTGTCCACGTGTGTAAATGACTCTTTTTCCAGTTGGCTATCCTTATAAAACTCCTTATATCCTTATAGAAACTATCCTTCAATGTGGATAGGCAGAGCTAAACTGCTGCAAGCTGAATATATATATATATATATATATATAAATAAACGTGGTTTTTGTGACATCACAAAAACAGTAAGTTCTGAATTGCCTATTTTTGCAGCTAAATTTTAATATATGGACCACATGGGCTTGGAAATAAATGGTACGTTTTGAGACAGTGTTTATGTGCCACCTCTCTTGTTCAAAACAGTTGGACATTTTGTTTAATTTGCAGTGGGCCCTTTAAATGACCATTCCAGTGTTGTTCCTCAATGGCATATCTATGTATTTTTCCACAAAATATGGATTTTTAAAATAGCCACCCTTGGGCTTGTTTTAAACAGCAAAATGGCTGTTATTGCCATTATACAGTAAGACCTGGTAAAGAACATTTAGTCTTGTAACTTGCCTGGGACTGTTTCACTGCTGTATATTTGTTTGAATGTTGCAGTTAGTAATGTCAGTAATTCTCCTGTAGGGCCCCGTTTCCAGCGATGACCTCTTTTGCAGAGAGAGGCTGGACAGGCCTGTTGTGCAGGTCTATGGGAGACACCAAAGTTCATACCTGCCAGAATCCAGACTCCTAACACAGGTAGTGTGGTCAGCATCCTCAACCTCCGCGTCTGTGACGTCTACGATTATGTACACTATTGCTGCTAATGAAAGCTGCTTCATTCATTTGGTTATAATTGCACACATTCTAGCTCAGTAGAAGCATTTTTACTGTAAGGCCTATTTTGTCTGTCTCTCAGGGCACTTTCATGCTGAAGCAACACCTGGAATCTGCAGAGAAAGATTTAGAAAACTTGCAGGTGTCTTGTTTGCAGTTGACAGATGGCACATGTGTCAAGCGAGCTGCAGCTGGCGTGGACTCTGCCATTGTCCGTCTCCGAAGAAGACTTCCTATGTTTGTCTAGATGACAAGCAGCTAAAATACAGAAATTGTAATATATTGTGCATCTATCAGTACCATTAAACATATATGCCGAGTGTTCTACTGATATACAGGATTGAATAAATAATATTCTGTGTGAGTAAACTTAATGAAGCATGTGTATGTTTCCTCTTGATCATATTGGTCACTCATGTTGTCTTTTGGAATGGCAAAAATCCAAATGCACGCATTCTTACCATGAATTTTGGTATTTCATCCTTTTTTGTAGGCCTGTTTCACTTCAAGTGTTTTTGGACTTCTGTTACATCAGCCTTATAGTTCCACTGCAATACTACAGAAGCAAACTTCAGTAGTCAGTTTCAAATAGTGCAACCTTACACATCCCTAATTTCACCCTTAACGGAGTCTGTTCCTATAGGATTGTTTAAACACTAGAGGGAGTCGTTAACTACGTTAACCACATGGTTGGGGTTCAAAAGGGTTTTCTTACAATCACTAGTGCAACCCATTTACTATTACTGTGATTGTAACTTAATAATTTGAATAGAATACTTTCAAATAATGATTTATTAACGTTTAACATGCATATCTTTTCTAATGTCTGCATAATTTTGTCCTCATTTATATACTTCATAAACATGGATTTATTTTAACATTCACTTGAATGGGTGTTAAACTTGTCCGCGCTAAAAACTGCTGTAAGATCTTGTTGAGGAGACGATTTCTTTCAAATCTAAGCCATGAGCTGGTAAAAGAAAGCTACTTTTTAAGAGTTTTTTTCCCCTGAGTCACAAGACTTGGGTCATTTGACAGACCTCTGGTTCCACTGCATGTCTTTCATTAAGGAATCATCCATAATTAAATCACACAGCCTACCTTCACTGACACTTTGCTTTTAAAATGCTCATGAGTGGGAGTATAATTTTATATAATTTTACAAATATTCAATCATGAGAATAAAATGAGAATCGCAGTAAACTACTTTCAACTAGAATGCCTATCAATTTTATCCTAGTGTTTCTGCAAATTCGTCAAACATCTCATGTTTGAAAGAGGTTTTTTGGCTTGGATACAGTTACAATCTAATGTTTTCTCTGCTGAAGCTGAAATTGAATTAAACGTTGGGGTGGGGACATATTTTCAGTTCATCAAGACCGTAGGAAAGGCAGTTATCTGCAGCCTACATGGTAGCAGTCTGTTAAAGATGTGAAGCAGGAGACGTGCAGGTGTGGTCTCTGGACTATGAAGACACAACTGTGAACCTCACTACAAGAATTTGGAGCAATTCTTAAAAACTAGCTCTCGAGAAGAACATTGAAAGCTGGAATACAACGCGAGATAAGATGACGCCTTGTCTCCTCAGTTCCTTTCTTTTGCTTTGCTTGCTGCCGTCTGTGGGTGAGTAACTAAGAGAAAGAAGCCCAAAAAAGTAATGCATTTGAAGAAATGCATACATTGTAACACACTGGTGTTGCTGTTTTGTGGAGAACCAACATACAGTCGTCATTTGTTTTTCTAATTTATCCAACTTATGGCATTTGTCACACACTCTTGTGCTGCTGGTGCACCACATTCTGAATTCATTTTAAATTTTCTTTTTGTGAAAAATGTCTCTTACCGTCCCACGCAGAGCCTCTGTTCTGTTACACCTGTGTGTTCCCTGCCATCTCGCCCCTGGACTGCATCAGATTCCCCACCAGATGCCCCCCAGGCCAGCGCTGCCTCTCCAGCAAGGCCATTGGACAGAGAGGTAATTCCATGTTACTGAGAAGTCCAGTTTTTAAGAAGCATTTAATTGTCAAGAGTATTTTCAGGCATGTACAGACCCTGGTTCCGTGTGTTGTTTATTTGTTCATTTAATTAGCGTTTTTGTAGTCATCACCCTGACAACTGGCATTTAATTTGTGAGCTGCATGACAAAAACCTGCTTTAAAATCATTACTTTAAATAATTTATTATAAGAATTGCATGTCCAACAAATGTAAATCGAACTTGTAACATTGCAAATTATAGTACTGTAGTGTTTTACGTGAGTTTACTTATTTTTAAAAATGATACTGCTCAGTGTGTTTCCAGAATAGATGTGCAGTTAAATAGCACATTTCTTGCAAGTGCTTAGAAATACTAAAATTTCATTATTCGATCAGAGTTTACATAACAGTTTACTTATGTCAGTTTAAAAAACAGGTAATGATAACAATCCAAGTGGGAATTAAGTATTACTTTATTCATGAAAAACTGCAGCACTTCTTGCCTGACCTGCTCTCACATGACCTCTTTTGCACCTCTTCTGGCTGGGGCACCTAGTGGCCTGGTGATTAGGGAGTTGCCCCTGCAATTGGAAAGTTGTGGGTTCAAATCCCACGACTACTTTTGGCACCACTGAGGTACCACTTAAGCAAGGTACAGTCCCCACATACTACTCGCCAGGATCTGACCACTGCTTCACTTGGTGAATGCGTTAAATGCAGACAATGAATTTTGTGCTGTTCAAACTGTGTGCTGTGCTGTGGTGTGTTTATGTATGACAAATGGACACTTTACACTTACACACAACAATGTACCAGTTGACCAGCTATCAAATAACATTACTAGTGTAACTAATCCTTGTGAAACACGACATGTCTGCCGATAGTCTTCTGGTTTGGCATTTCTGAATACATCTCTAAATGTAATGTTTTATTAAATGCAGCCCATAAGCTCTTCTGTTCTATATGCTTTCTTCCTCCACAGGGCAATTTCAGGTGGTCCTGTATGAAAAGAGCTGTGTTCTCCCAGCTTTCTGTGGGATCACTGGAGAGAAGTTTGCAATGGGTTTAAACTTCACCTTCACCAACGAGTGCTGTGATACCCATCTGTGTAATGGAGCCCCAGCCAGTCCGAGGGGCCTTTACATGGGTCCCCTGCCCGCTCTTGCTCTCTCTCTTCTCTTTTCACAGTGATTTTGATGTTGTGTAGTATTCACTGTCCACATTTGACAAAGCATTTGTATGAAAATGCACTTTTTATTAATGCACAAAGATGTTTTTTATTATACTTGCAAATGTGTACACTATTTGGATAAAAGTATTGGGACACACTGCGCCCTTTCTTCCAGTGAGGGGCAATCGCCGTGCTTCGGCATACCAAGAAAATTCGGACAATGCTATGCTTCCAACTTTTTGGACACAGATTGGGGAAGAACCTTTTCTATTCCAGCATGACTGTGCCCCAATGCACAAAGCAAGGTCTATGAAGACATTGGATGGGTTTGTTGTGGAAGAACTTGACTGGCCTGCACAGAGCCCTAACCTCAACCCCATCCAACACCTTTGGTTTGAACTGGTGGTAATATAGCCTAGGGTAGTAGTAGTGTAGTGGGTAAAACACTTGCCTAAGAACCTGATGACCACAAATTCACAGGTTTGAACCCCCTCTTTCTAGAATTGTGTCCCACTGTGTTGCTCCAGTGGGTCTGTCCCTGTAACTAATGAATATAAGCGTGTCAGCCAAATGCCCTTTTTACCTCTGGAATGGAGATTGCAAGCCAGGCCTTCTTGTCCAGTGCCTGACCTCATAAGTGATCTAAATGAATGAGCATAAATTTCCCATAGATACAAAAATCTTGTGGAAAGCCTTCCAAGAAGAGTGGAAGCTGTTATAGCTGCAAAGTGGGCATCAACTCCATGTTTAAGTCTACGTATTTGAGGCACAGTTAAGGCACTATTGGTGAAATGGTCCGGCGTCCCAATACTTTTGTCCATATAGTGTACCTCAGCAACGCAACCACTATAAGTAATTTGCTTTTTGGTGTTGCCTGTTGACTGAAATCCTATTCGAATGGCATAATTATAATTTTGGTGGCCTGGCACAAATAAACTGTCGTGCTGTCTTTAACCTGGTCTGAGCTCTTTGACTTCACATTATTCGGGATTTTGCGGAGACACGAGGTCTAGTAGAAGGGGTCTCTACGCTGTACACATATGTAGTTGTCACTGCTGCCTACCTGACATAAGAAGAAATAGAAATATCACCATATTTAAGGTTTGTTTAGCTGCTACTTTCTATTTTTATATATAAAAGTTCTTTGTATGTACTTTGCAAGAGGGTTTAGCAAGTAAAGTTACATTAGCAAACTTAGTTAACAATACAAAAACTTTGGTAACTTTTTTTACTAACCAGCAAATTCAGTTATTTTGGGAAATGTAAGGACTTTATTTCCAAAGTATGTAATATAACTACTCAAGATACAAAAACTAATTCTGCTTCAGTAAAGAATTCAACCCCTGTCTGTATAAGCTAACTTAGCCCAGTGGGGCTGAACCATTGCTAGCTAGTTAGCAAGTTGTTTACACTAAATGGACGAAAGTATTGAGACGTCTGACCATGGAATAAAAAAGGACCTTTCTCAAACTGTATCGACAAAGTTGGAGGCATTAAAATTTGGCGTTGTCCAAAATGTCTTGGTATGCTGAAGCATTAAGACTCCTCTTCACTGGAAGTAAGGGGTCATCTGAACTCAATATTTAAGGTATGTCCCAATACTTTTGTCCATATAGTATATGTTTGGCCACCTTTTTCGTTTTCTTAAAGCTGTCAGCTATATTGGCATAGATAAAATATGTCGAACTTAATTGTTTATTTGGTTGACTGTTTTTATGACCAAAAACGTAAATATATTCGCTGTAAATATTAATTCTGCTAAGATGACTGATGGTGTGAGAGATGGGGAAGGGGCATCCCGTCTTGCTAGTCTGAATGGAGACGAAAACGAGGGACCTACAGAGGTTAGTGCCTAATTTCTGATGATTTATACTTTCATTTTTTCATTTATGTGCACTAAAGGGTTTGCCTTTGCTGTGATATTAACTTAGTATTAGGAATGGTTGAGCTGTGTTGCTTCCCTTCCTCGTTTTTTTGTTCCCAGGTATTTTTGAGTGTGCTTGTTCACCAAACGCAGGTTGGTCTCTGTTTCTATGACAGTAGAGATTGTACCCTGCACTTTATGCCTGATACAGTGGATAACAGTGACCTTCATCTGTTGCATAGAGGTAAGAAAACTACACTATATGGACAAAATTATTGAGATGCCTGACCATTACACCACCTGGAACTTCAATGACATTGCATAATACACATTAATATGGACTTGGTGTATAATACACATTAATATGGACTAAAATGTCCTTGTCTGCTGAAGCATTAAGATTGACCTTCCCTGGAAGTAAGGGGCCTAGCCTGAACCCTGAAAAACGGGTGTGTCCAAATACTTTTGTCCATATAGTGTACATCAGAGACAAGCTATAATACAGAGAGATAAAATGTGACCAATACAGATTGTGTTCAGCAGATGTAGTGTTTGTCTCTTTTGATACCTCCATTTGCAGCTGATTTAAAGTCCCTCCATTCTTTTTGACAAAGACTTCATTCTTTATTATTTGCACACATGAAATACAATATAATATGAACTCCAATACATTTTGCATGTTGACAAACAAAGAGCAATCGAGTAAATGTGTTATTTATCTTTTTTATTTTATGGTTGATGTTTGGGCCAAAATAATAATTCAACATATTAATAGCAATTAAAGCAGATCATTCTGATATAAGTTTTTATTGTGTGTGCTATGTTCCCAGGCCCCTATGTTTGCCTTTATAGGAAACATTATAGTTCAAAATTTCATTGAGGCTATAAAAACTAATGTGTAGGATTATAGGGTCAACCGATGTACTTTAAAAAAAAAAAAACCTCTAGTAGCGTAGGTTCTAAGACATTTTTTTAAGCTGTAGCTTTAGGGGGCAGTGGTTAGAGTGTTTGCCATACAATTAGGAAGTTGTGGGTTTGATTCCCAAGACTGCTAAGCACCTCTGAGGTACCCTGAGCAAGCTACCGTTCCCACACACTGCTCCCCAGGGGCTGTGTTCCTGGCTGCCTGCTGCTTCACTTGGTGAATGGGTTTAATACAGAGGAAGAATTTCGTGCTGTTCACACTGTGTGCTGTGGCGTGTTCACGTATGACAGAGTGGTCACTTTTTTATTTCACTTTCAATTTTGTGCATCCATACATGCTCCCTGTGCTTAGAAACTTATAGGACAACTTTAATGTTGTTTTTTCTGCTTTTGTGTAAACTCTACTTCTCTTTGCAGTGATTCAGGAGGTCAGCCCTAACATCATCATCACAAGTGCGAAGCAGGAGCGAAGCTTGGCTCAGTTCATTAAAGGACTTGGTAAATCACATTTGTTTTTTTTACAGAGCCATACTTGATCGGTGCTAAGCATGTATACCTATCGATAAATTTACTTTTTTCTTAATTTTAGGATCAAATCCAGACTACAGGCCAGAAATCGTCGTGTATCCCAGTGTTGACTTTGGTAAGCATTGAAGGTATTGTATATATTGAGCATATTGTCGCTGTCATTTTTCTACATCTTTTAAACAGTAGCTGCAGATTACATTGTATAAACCAGTAGAAATGCTTCAAAATTCATTACAATCTTTTTACATTAACAAGAATGATAGATATAAAGTAATGATTTTAGAGATGCTTTTTTGTTTTAGAGTGCATCAATATGTTACCTATTGATTTATATTGTTATTGTTTCTTTTCTGTGAATGTAATTTAATGTAGAAAGCACTTAAAAAATATTCAGATTACCTATGCATTTGATTTTTGTCCCTCTGATGTTTTTCTCTCAGTTTTCATTCTGTGCGATGTAAACTGAGATTCTATGGATTTCGTATCTATCTGTATAAATTGTCTGATACATAATTAAATCTGTGTCATTTGAATGTTTATCATCAGGGCATTCATGGCGGGTGTTTCTCCAGCACACATTTGTGTCTCTGTATTGCAGGGCTGGAGATCAGTAAACAGAGGCTCCTGTCAGCACACCTCCCTTTTCTTCCTGCATCCATCACTGAAAAAGAACGGATCCCTTATCTTTCTTCCTGCATCTCGTTTGACTCCATGATAATGGTGGGACTGAGAGGTCTTATATGTCTAGCTATGATTCAGGCTGAATATTTCAATAACTACCTCTAAACAGCTGAGACAGTCAAAAGACATTTCTACATGCTTGAAAGTTATTGTGTTTCACATGTTTTACTGAACGTAAAACATGCTTTGCCTGACATTATTGAACTCAGTCCACTCTTTTCAAAGCTGAGGAGCATAGGAGGGCTCCTGAAATGCCTGGAGAGGAGAAGAGTTGGTGTTGAACTCGAGGACAGCAGTGTGGGGGTTCCCATTTTACAGTTACTTACCTACACACTGTATGGCATCCATATCCTATAACGTTTTTCACTTGTTGCATTTTAGGCTCTGTACCTTAATGTGTTTTTCTATAATTTACCAGAACTGATGTGGTATACATCGACAGAGACACATACAGGTGCCCTATTTTAACTATTGTAATTGACAGAATAAACACTGAATATCTGTGCTATTAAGTGTTTATGCTATTAATTTGTTTTCATTATTTAATTTGCACAGTGTTCTCCAGATTTTCAAAGCTGAGCCGCATCCTTCTGTTTACAAACTCCAATCTGGAGAGAAGGAAGGTTTGAGTCTCTATGGTAAAACAGACTTTTGAGGTTGTTGTGTAGTGTCTGTCTGTGGAAATGTCTGGTTATGGCCAATTATAAATACTTCATGTTGATAGGTTTACGGATACACAGCTAGACTTATGGATGCCAATTAAGGTTACATTCATATTTCAGGGATACTGAATCGCTGCCGATGCAAGTATGGCTCCAGTCTTTTACGGTAAAGCTTCTATTAGCTCTATCTACAGCCAGTGCTGTACAACCAGTGCTGTGAGTGTACATATATTTTGAGTGTTAGGTGATGGCCTTTCTGCTCTGATGGCCTTTCTGTTTTTTAACTTTTGCTTCTGTTTCCTCAGGCAGTGGTTCCATAGACCCACAAGAGACATGAATGTGTTGAGGAGAAGACAGGAGGTGGTTCGTTTCTTTACGTCTCCTCACAACTCAGATGTTATGAGCACACTGCAGAGTTTCCTTCGTAACATCAGGAACATTCCAGTATGTCAGCTTTCAAACACACCAAACTGGTGCTTTATGGTTTGGTTTGTTTGAATTTTAAACATTTCATTACTTTGATCATACTTACATTGTAAATCGAGGTTACTTACCAGTCATAATACTTACGTTTATATTGTTTCATCATGTTGTATTTCACATCTTTTCTGTTACCAGTGTATATTTTCTAGGGTCTTAAAGTTGTTTTTCTTGCAGACTTTGCTATACAGAATGTCTCTGTCTCACACCAAAGTCAGTGACTGGCAGAGTCTCTACAAGGTCATTTACAACTCATCTATTCTGTACTTAAAACAGGTGCAGAATTTTTTTAGTTCATTTTTATGTTTTTTTTTTTGTTAAACTCTTGTGGGCTTTTTTCTGCCCTTCAGACTGTGTACAGTGCTGTGGGAATCAGGGACACTGTGCGCTCTCTCCCCCAATCTATTCAGCTGTTTCAGGAGATCAGTAAAGGGTTTACAGACAATCTCCACTACATTGCGACACTCATCAGCAAAGTGGTAAGACTTCATCTAAAGGGTTGAATTATATGTATTTTCATTTTGATCAAAGAAATTACCTCCTGTCTGAAGTTTTAATAGAGGCACTTGCTGGGCCTTTTTTCTTAAAGATGTTCTTTTGATATTTGTTGAACATTTTTAATTTTATAGATTGTGTGTTTATTATAATATAGATTCTTCAGATTAATGTAAGGTTGTTTTACTTTTTTGCAGGTTGATTTTGAAGGCAGCGTTGCTGAGAATCGCTTCACTATTAAACCAAATGTCGACCCTGCCATTGATGAGAGTAAGCTTGTTATGAATTTATGCATGGATTTCCGGTTAAAACTGGCATCTAGGGCTCAAACCTAAAAATATGATCATTCGAAAGAATGACAGATTATAGATAGGCCAGTGAACATTTGCCTGACAAATTCAAGTGATATATATCTGTTGTCTTAGGTAAAGTTCTTCTTTCTTTTCAGAGAAAAGAAGGATGATGGGCTTGTCTGATTTCCTGACAGATGTGGCCCGAGTTGAGCTGGAGAATCTGGACTCTCGATTTTCTACCTGCAGTGTCATCTACATTCCCCTGGTATGGGATAATTAACCGTCTCCACTCCTAATTTAGGACCCATGTGGGTTTTTATAGCTTATCCCAACTGTGGATAATTTATGGGTAGCAGAGAAGTAATACTACCTTGCCTTTTTGTAACCATGCCATGTATAGCATGTAGTTACAATACAAGGTTATGGATGATGTTGTACTAAAAGTTATGAGACGTTTCCTGGATAATTTATGTTGTTTGTGTGTCATAGATCGGGTTTCTTCTTTCAGTACCACGACTGCCTAACATGACGGAGAAGGAGAACTTTGAGATTGAAGGTTTTGATTTTATTGTGAGTATTCTGAAAATGGGAAGAAAAATAACAGGAACAGAAGCAAATAGGACACGAATAGACATTCCTTCAGTCAATTTCTGAATTATTTCTACTCCAATAGTGCAATCAGGGCAATGCAGTTAATTAAAACTTTACACAGTATAGGAATTGGAAAGTGTAATAATGAATAGCATGACTGACTTGTCTCCACTGTAAATGCTTTATAGTGTTTTTTAAGATTGACTGCCACTAAAAGGGCACAAGGGTACAAGCACAGATACGGAATGATAATAAATAGTAGCACTACGAACAGCACTACATTTGCACCTCTGCACTACCAACACACACCTGCACGGCAGCTTGTAGCCTTCTGATATGTCATTTCCTAAAATCTAAGCTTGTCTGTAAGGCTTCAGTGGTGTGCAGATGGTGAAGCGTCTATGACCCGTTGTGTTTGACTTATTCTGTTCATTCAAGCAAAGTACCGGCATTACCAGCATGAAAGCAAACAATAATTCAGCTTTGTTGTTTTCAAGTCCTCTTATAATTGTGACCGTTAATGATGGTGTGAGAAAATTGTGCTAGTTGGTATCTATTTACCTCTCTGATGTACAGTGCTGTGGAAATTTGCCCCCCATCCTGATTTCTTATTTTTTTGCATGTTTGTCACACTTAAATGTTTCAGATTATCAAACAAATTTGAATACTAGATAAATATAACCCAAGTAAGCACAAAATGCAGTTTTAAGTGATGATTTTATTTATTAAGGAAAAAACTATCCAAACCTACATTGAAAAAGTAGTTGCCCCCTAAACCTAATAACTGGTTGTGCCACCCTTAGCAGCAACAACTGCAATTAAGCGTTTGCAATAACTGGCA
>JBBJLS010071147.1:0-11320 GCA_037577275.1 Bryconaethiops microstoma | reverse complement strand
CCACTCAGCATTCAGCACCACCAGTATACTGATCACCGCCTGATCGTCTGGAATCATCTGCTCCTGTTTCTTCACTGATTCAGGCCTTAAGTTAGATGTGCTTTGTTCTGCTTGAATAATACATATGTAGGTCACTGTGTGGCTTAACAAACAAAAATATTCAAACAAAAATTTAACTGGTCCGGTTCAGGGACTGGACTGAAAATGTGAGTCGTTGAAAGTCCTTCAGGAAGCCTGAAGAACTGTTCCTCAAGACTACATTAAAAATACAAGAAAGTCTGGATGTTTGGAAGCATTGAAGAAATGGGGTTGGCTAGCATAGCATATCATAGTCCTGTGTGGTATAGTATAGTATAGTATGGTACAGTATAGTATTTTCCAGTGTGGTTATTTTTCTTTTTTTTCTCATAGTAATGTGTAAGGCAGCCCCTGTACCCAAAGTGGACATACCACAGCTGGGTTTGACATTTTCTGAGTGATCAACATTTTTTACCTTTTTAAATAAGAAATACTTGAACTTTTGAGCCAATATTAAAATAAATCGTTAGCAAAGTTCCCCACCTGTTCCAGGTTTATTATGATGAGGCTGATTTTCATTGTGATATTAATGTTAAGTATCTCTATCTCAAATTGTAAACATTTATCACTGTCTGAAAGCCAAATGTTTATTAAATTGGATACAGAAAAATGATCAAATCCTGTGAAATTGTCTGTTGTTTATATATTGTTTTAGATCAGTGCAATACTCTTACGATGTAAGCAAAATACAAGTCAATGGCTTATTTAAATAGATAATTGAAAGTATTGCAAGTTCCCATGTGTTGTGCTACCCTAATCGGTACAAGTTTAACAAATGTTTTATACAATACACTAATCAGTCTGTTTAGTGTCTGCAACAACACTGTGAGATGAACATCTGGAATTGATTGAATACAAAGTCAACCAAACAGTTGACCAACTCTGAGGTGAAGGTTCACTCTGTTGTTTGAGCAGTTTCTGTGTGTTTTTAGGGGATCTCAAAAATGGACAGGAGTAAGAATGCTGACCTGTCCCAAAGCGTAAACACTTTCCACTAGCTCTAAACAATATAATGTACAAAATCAGAGAATTTCTGTTTTTTGTTTTATTTTGTAGCATTTTACAACAAAGACATGAGAATTTTCCTACTGTACAGTGATAATCAACTAGACATACTGCATAGTGGTAGCTTTTTTATATCGTCTTATGGCAGTTTTGTGTGAAACTAGGTAAATAGCATACGTATGCCTGTAAGAATGAACTGCTAGATTAGCCATTCACACAGGCATGCGTTGGCTGTTAAATTTTGATTGTCTGTTGGTGGCAATTTTGTTGAGCAAGCCACTTCGAACAGTAATAGATGTGAGCAAAGGTAGCCGAGTTTGAACACATCAAATTTTAAAATTTCAAATTATGCAGTTCTTGAGCATATCAAATTTTGACCCTTTAAAAGATGAGATATTGGCTAGTGAAGGGCTAGATTTTTGCACTAGGTTCACTAGGTGGCACCACACCACAAATATGTTATAATAAACTGTTAAGCGCCTCCTATAGGGTGTACTATCATGGCCCACAGTACTTTAACATTTAGTAGTCTCGAGGTAACGACTTTGTTGAGAGTTAATTGCACTACAAAATACCTCAGAAAGTGAAATCTGGTACCTTTGGGATCTCAAAACCCAGACGGAACATCAACAACTTTTCTTTCATCCAATCAAAGAGATGTACAATGTTTCTTCTCCACAGGAAAAAGATGTCGACATCTACAGCTTTCACATAAACTCCACAGTCATCAGCCGTTACGCCATCACCGTCATCACCAGCCGTGTCGCCAACCGGCTCAGCGAGTCCAAAGAAGTCCATTTCCAGGTCAAAATTCCCAAGAATGCTTTCATCAGCAAATTCAGGATGTGAGTTAAAAAAAACACACACACACACACACACACACACACACACACAAACTGTTCTGCCGTAAACAGCTTCTACCACAACTGCCCCTGTAAACTCCCTGTATTTATTATATACTGCACATTCTCTGTCCTGGTGCTGCTATTATTTTCACAATTATTATTTATTGCTGTCTACCTCCATTCTACATTTTTGCACAGTTTACAGCTACACTTTGTCATAATATTGTATTAATTCAAATGTCTACTGCACTAAATGTCTTGTCCTGTGGTTTTGTTGCTCAGGTTTTTTTTGCACTCTCTCTTGCTCTATTTACACTCTGTGTATTTTGTACTTATGCAGTCTAGTTGTGTGTCTTTTTGTGTTCTGTGTAGGTCTGTTTTTGTTTTTGTGTTGCACCAATGCCCTCCAGGATCGTTGTTTTTGTACTGTGTACTTTGTATACGAAATGACAGTAAACTTACTTGGCATGACTTGATTTGAAATACGTTTGTCAGTGAAGCATGGTCAGTGACTGAGGAGGTCCAGTAAGTTTCAGGGTTTGCAAAACATGTGCTTTTCAGGACCATAGAGGGGAAGACATATGATGGATTAGTGAAGAAGAAAGAAGAGGCTCAGCAGCAGTATGCTGAAGCTGTATCTCGAGGAGAAAGTGCCGGAATGGTCAGGTACAGTTTTACAAAAGTCAAGCTCAACCGAGTCCCACAGTGGGCTTAACTTCAGTTGACTTCAATAATCTGAGGCAGTTCTACCTAATTTAATCTCCTGAAATGCCATCCTTGTGTGTTCCAGCTCGGTGGGCCGGACTCTGGAGGAGTTCAAAACCTCAGTGACTGTGGCTGCACACAGTAAAGTGACCTTTGAACTCACCTACGAGGAGCTGCTAAAACGACGCCTTGGCAAATATCAGCTGCTGATCAACGCCCAGCCCATGCAGCCAGTGGCCGACTTCAAGGTACTGTAGAAGCTAAGAGTAATAATAAAAACAGCTGCAGGGTCTCTCCAACTCACATCATTTCTAAAAAAAATTTATTGACTGTCATACAAATTTATTGACTGTCATACAAATTGTAGCAATCTTTTAGACCTTTTTAGTTACACTATTATGGTACATAATATATACAAGCTGAAAAAATCCAAATTAGCATATTAGCTGCTATTAGCATGCTAGTTATCTTAAAGTCAATAATTTCATAGTCTCTACAGAGCCCAACAATAATTTGATCTCTTTACACACCTCCCAAAAATTTTTTACCTCTCTCTACCCCCACCCCAAATAAGAATTTCACATATCTACATCTACTCCAACAGATTTTAAAGAATAGTTCATGTTTTAGAGTCTTGTTTGGTTTGCTGTTCTGAATGTAACTTTTGCTTCATCCTCTTTTCAGATCGATGTGCACATTTTTGAAGGTCCACAAATTTCCTTCCTGGAGGTGAAGGGGGACCTGAGCTCAGAGGAGCTGGCCAGTGCTGTGACCACTACACGATCCGGTAACAAGGTAAGTATTATATATAAAATAATATATAAAAGTGATACTCCATTCACTCCTTCAAACTGATCTGTCATATGTTACATTTAAGAAAAAAATAAATATGTTCTTAACTAAAATTATAGAACATTTAGCTCCAAAAAAGTAACTTTACAGGACAAGGAAAAACCCTCCAGTGTAAGTCAATGTAACCAGGTGTTTTTGTAAGCCCTTTTTGACCTTTTCTCCTGGTCTGTTCATCCTGAAATCTAGGCACAGTGTAATCTTTTTCATGTGAGGCAACATAATAAAACATGACAAAAGCCACAAAATATTGAATCTAACAGTAATAATGTCTAACAAAGATATGAGAAGTCACATGATGTAAAAAAGGACAATCCTTGACGTTTGACCTCTGATTTTAGGCATGGGTGAACTTCTACCCCACTCGCGAGCAGCAGACCAAGTGCAAAGGCTGCACGATACATGGGCTGAAGGGAGATCTGATCATCACCTATGATGTGGAGAGACTGAAACCCAGTGGAGAACTGCAGGTAGTGAACTTTACAGGACAGGAAAGCTGTAAAAATAGCAGGAGACGAAGCAAAACTACAGGTACTGAACTTTACAGTAAAGTAAAGTTGTAACAAATATTAGCAGAGGGGAACTGCAGGTACTGAACCTTCCAGACTTACAGATAATTTACTTACACTTACTTACGATACAGTGTTTTTGCTCTATGTATTACTTAAATAAATGTTTAAAATATAAAAGTTTTATATCATTATTGATCCAGCTTATATAATATTGCAGTAATCTACATTTTTTGCATCTACAAAGATTTTTCTAAGATTACTTTGTATCTGCATGAGATTATTTGAACAGTTTACAGTCTATAATTTAAAGCATAATCTGATAAGTGATAAGCAATAAATTTAAGAATATTGTCATGTCGTGCGGGTAAGGAGGACGCAACTGCGGGATAGACTTCAGAACAAAAATGAGCTTTAATGAACTTAGACACCAAATGAGCTCCAGGAGCTCCAAATGAAACAAGTCCTTCACAACACAGGGGCAGATTCCAGATCACAGAAGTCCGTCCACTCCCAGTAGGATTAAAGCTTGAGGGGGTCGCACTCAGCAGCTGTCCGAGTCAGCCTTGATACTCTTAATCTCACTCAGAATGGCTTCTCACATTCCAGATTGAGGTGAGAGCCTTCTCACCGACTTCGGCCTGTAGAGACAGAAGGGAGACACAGAGAGAGAGCAGAATATCACTGGCGAGGCATGAGTCCCTGTTCCCTTCGTCCTACACAAGCTGTAATAAACTAATACAAACACAACTAGGATAGGAGATTGGTGACCGTACGTCCTCTCTCCGAACCGGCTGGCTTTTAAGCTGCGTGACGCAGAGGGTCTCGGCACATACAACCAATCATGACACTGAAACTACTGCTCTCAACTCAGGGATACTTAACATGAACACGAGTCTGGTGAGCCTGTAATCAGGTGCCTAGCATCCCAGGTGACTCGCGTGTAGAGCCTCAAGCCTCTACACCGGGGTCATGACGTCACACAGATGAGACAAGACATGGGTACCATTAATACTCAGAAGAAGGGGGCTGCTGGGGGCGTGATCGGAGCGGCCCCGAAGTGACAAATATCTTTTAGTTTTGGGCAGGTTTGGGCAGTTAGTTGGTCAGTTGATGTAGATTGCTAATCATTTGAGTTTCATAAAATTGAATGGAAATTAGGGACACACAATAATATCAGAACCACAGCCGTATCATCATATCTTTGCTTGAGAAAAATAATATCAGATGTTAAACATGTACATAAACATACACACACACACACACACACACACATATATATATATATATATATATATATAATTATTATATGAATATGAATAAATTGTGTGTATGTGTTTAAATATGTAAAAATATGTATATGAAATATTTTTTCCTTATTATTCTATTCCCTAACAGACATCCAATGGATTCTTCGTCCACTATTTCTCCCCCACCGACATTCAGCGCATCCCCAAGAATGTGGTGTTTGTCATCGACCGGAGCGGCTCAATGTCTGGCAGGAAAATTGAGCAGGTGAGAAACCAACACACACCTCTCCATTTCACGCCATCCATCAGGACAGCAGACCATTAACCAGGGTCATAATGAAACGGGTTGCATTGTGGACTGTGCTGGGGTTTTGGTCTACACTGCAGTGCCGTTTACATGAGGGCATTGAACAAACATGAACAAACCGTTTTGCTGATGGAGTTTTTGTTTCAGACCCGTCTGGCAATGCTGAAGATTCTGGGAGATCTTGCCAGTGACGACAACTTTGGACTGATCACCTTTGATAGTCAAATCGAGGTCTGGCGACAGGAGCTCCTCCAAGCTTCGAAGAGGAACCTGCACCAAGCCAAGGAATTTGTGCAGAACATCAGAGATCGAGGAGGCAAGATGACTTTCATATCTGATCTTGAGCCAGTTCTTTAAAAGAGTTTATTGTAAAAAACTAATAAAAACCTGTATTATTATTATAATCTGACCTCCCACAAACAATGCCAACTGTCTAAAATGTGTAGGACAATTTTTTGACTGCCACTTCAGTTAGGACAGGAGATAATGGATGAATGAATGAATGAATGAATGAATTAACGAATTACCAAATTAATACACAAATGAAAGAAAGAACAAACAAAAGAATGAATGGATGAATTAACTAATTTCCACCCAATTATTGGAGAGCATAATTGATTGGCTACAAAGAAAACATAACTCTGAGCAACAGTGTTTTGTTCTGAAGTCACTAAACGAGTCACGATGCACATGGATTGTAGCGATTGTAGTGACTCCACTTACCTGTATGATCACCGAGAAAGAGGAGGCACTGGTGGCTCATGAGCCCAAAGAGGCAGAGTAAAGAGAACTATCTACATAAACATTTAAAAAATAGCTGACTTTACTTCCCCAGCCACTGACATTAACGGTGCATTGCTGAGGGGGGTGGAGATGATTAAGAGACACCCACGGGAAGGCTCTGCTTCCATCCTCATCCTGCTGACCGACGGAGACCCCACCTCAGGTACAGAGACACTACAGAATGTGAACCTTAAGACCCTTAGTGCATAGTGTCACACAGTTGTGCCACCTGACTGCTTTGCATTAAATCATTACTCACCAAGATACGTTCTGTTTGATGTAATTATCCAACCTTATCTTTAAACCCCTACTGCATTACTGTCTTTGAAAGGATTATTTTGAGTAATACAACTTCGCCCTGTTGAATCCTCCTTGGTTTTTCCAGCGCGATTTAAAAGGAGCAGAACTGACAGTAGTCACTGGTCCAGTTAATGGAGTCTCAGTAAATGGAGTAATTATCAAAAACTGTAAGGCCAGCATCATTAATCCAGCTATGCTGTTGAAAAAGTACTGGTGATGTTGCACCCCATCTCGCTCTTCATTATGGAAACTAGTAACATGATATAAGCCCTTTATAACAATTTGCATAAACCAACGCTAACATTAATTAAGGCTTGATTTAGGGGTTTGCGATATATATCGTTTACGATAATATCGAAATTGTTGTTTTAACGATGAGGCAGCTGCCATTATCGAGTATTTCTGCAGTAACCAGTGTAAAATAGCAGGACACGGTTTGATCACGATATGGCTTTGAGAGTTGTACTAGTGCGCATGCGCCTGCAGGGGGCGGCGCGCTCCGTTTAGCAGCAGAAGGTTAACAGAC
This sequence comes from Bryconaethiops microstoma, assembly GCA_037577275.1. Lineage (NCBI taxonomy): Eukaryota > Metazoa > Chordata > Actinopteri > Characiformes > Alestidae > Bryconaethiops > Bryconaethiops microstoma. The sequence goes on along the minus strand of JBBJLS010071147.1, from coordinate 4,163 downwards.
AATGGATGCTCAGCTATGGACGGAGAAAGAGAGCTAGGCAAATGCACTAACAAATTAGCAGCACTCTCTGTTTCAAACTAGTTGCCAAACGTGGGGCACCCTCACTCACGAGGAGATAGTTTGGCTTCAGGAGGGTGGATGTGGCTGAAACCAGCCCAATTAGCCAGCTATGTGAGAAAGCGGTTGAGGTGAATGACGCCGCCATGGCTAACGATATGGTGTCAGTCCAAGTGGTTGAGAAAGATGGTTTTAAAGAACTTCTGAACGTGTTACACCCAATTTACAGATTACCTGGCCGAAAGTATTACAGTAAAACAGCTTTGCCTGAACTGTGATTTCAGTGACCAAACTCTGGCAGAGAAACTGAAGAGCATGTCACATTTCACCACAACAAAGGACTTATATTAGAGCAGAACATCCGAGCCATACATTTCACTGACACTACTGTTTGTAAACATCCTACTTGCCAGACAAAACCATGAAGTGCATGTACAGATTTATTTTTGACAAATATTTTTCCAGCATCTTTGTGCAAAATTGGACCGAAACTGAATAATTTATTTTTCAAATGCTGAAATTGTTTTTTTTTCTAGTGCAGAATTAGATGGAATCGAAATGACTCACTTTTGGTCTTCCAAATGTAAGAGAGTGGATTGTGTTTGTCAGATGTTGTATAATTGTTGCTTTTTAATACCACATAATTAACATAAAAGCAGACTTGAATGCCAGAATTCAGTTGTGGTACTTAGTTGCACTGTTTGATTTCAGTGTTCACACAGTTATTGTTTTTATGCCAGTTTTAATAAATTTAACAAGACCTGTTTTTCTTCAAACATTATCGTTGATGTGTTGTTGTGTGATGTTTCTTATGTACCATAAGTAAATGACAGTAAATATTGTATTCAGTACAGTTTTTGAAAATTTTTAAATATTGTCAAATTATCGTTATCGGAAAAATGGCAAAAAAATTGTGATATCAATTTTTGTCTATATCGAACATCCCTAGCTTGTTGAAATAAGTCTTTATAAATGTTCATGTAGGTATGTATGTACGTCAGTTGTGAAAGCCTCATGAAGGTGTTATGTAGTGTTATGTAGCTACATGACACATTCATATGCCTTTTTTGACAACTGTAACATTTATAAAGGCTTATTCGAGTAAGTTTAACAAATTCAGGTTAAAAAAACCACAATAGTAGGCTTTGTGATAACTAATGCTTGTTATTATAAACCTTAATTATTGTTTATGTAGGTTTGTAAGCACTACCTATGCTAGTTTGACTTGTGGGGCATGGAGACATTAATGAAATTCAGTAATATTGTACCAGAAATATTGCACATGGTGCATGAAAAATATTGAACATGAAAGAACCATTGCACTTGTCAGACCTTGGTGTTTGCTTAGGTGTGCCCGAATGCAAGTTGTTGGTTGGAGAGTCAGCTGGATGTAGAGACCTGCGGTATCTCTTCTTCACACACTGTGGGTGCAACAGCCTGTCACTGAAGAAGCTGCTTTCGCAAAAGAGACAAAAGCAGTCTCTATGACAAATGACGCCTGTTATAATAAGCCTTATTAAATGTTTGTGTAGGTTTATGCCAGTTGTCATATGTCAATTTTGCACCTTTCAAGAACCAAGGTATTGCGGAAATACCGAGGTATTATGTAACTGTGCTGAAACGAAGAGCACAACAGGTTGCAACATCATCAGCACATTTGGTAAAGTGTTTCCACTAAACCTCCAATGCTTTGTGTCCCACAGGTGAAACCAACATAGGCATAATTCAAACCAACGTGAAAAATGCCATCGGTGGAAAGTTTCCCCTTTACTGCCTGGGCTTCGGATTTGACGTTAACTTTGATTTCCTGGAAAAAATGTCCCTGGAGAACAACGGACTTGCTCGCAGGATCTACGAGGATTCAGATGCTGACCTCCAGTTGCAGGTGCGGTGGGGTGACAATCATGTGGTACCAAGGGTGTAGATACAGTTTTGACATTGATGGGAGTTTAAAAACGGCAACTTTATTCCAGTCATAGTGCAACCGCTAACATCTTTCCTACATTAACATCAAAGTCAGTACATAGTACATATGGTTACCTACAGGTTAGTACAGTCCTCCATTAACCAATAATGAAGTACCATAATCATCGAATACAAGAAATTCTTTATTTTAATTTGTCACCTGACTGGAACCTTGAAGTGCATTTTAAGGCAGGTACTGTTACTAATCTACAGATTTATATTCCCATCCAATCATAAAAATACTGTTAACTATTTCACATCATAAATACAAGGATGGGTGTTTACCGTGCAGCACTAGTCTGTTACTGACCCATCACCAAACACAATGTGTTCTGTATTTTCGAGGACAGAATTGTTAGTATCAAGACATCCTCTTTCTCCCTTTATTAAAATAGATACAGCTTCAGCCAGTCACATATTATCAAGAAACAGCAAAGTCAATCTTCTGACAATACCGGGTTAGGAAAGCAGGACAGCAGAGAATCAGAACTGTTAGTTGCCTGTGTTCCAATTTGAACATTTTTGTTAAAAATTGTTACTAGGGGCAGTTTACTAGTCACTGAATATTGGTAGGTACGTGTCACTACTGCCCCCACCCAGTTCTATGCCATTGTGTGATACCCCAGCCAGCTTAATGCTGATACCTCATGCTGGTTTCACAGAACTACAGCATTATTGTTATGTTCGTCAGGGCTTTTACGAGGAGGTGGCCACCCCTCTATTGACTGATGTCCATTTGAACTATACTGGAGCAGCAAACCTCACCCAAACCACCTTCAGCCACTACTACAACGGCTCAGAGATCGTTGTGGCTGGACAAATCACGGACAACAGCCTGGAGACCTTCAAAACGGAAGTCATCGCAATCTCAGTAAGACCATCTCTGTCTGCAAAATGTTCTCCTGAAGACCTCAGCACTTACAGTTTGATGATTGCAGTTTTTGGGCCTTGTTGTCCGACCTGGATGGTCTTCCTCTTCTCTTCAATGGTTTCAATCTTTGCAGAAAAGCAATAAAGTGAAATATGAGGACTCTGTGTCGGTGAAAGACCTTGTTGACGTTTTGCCCGAACATGAAAACTTCATCCAGCGACTCTGGGCCTACCTAACAGTGAAGCAGCTACTCGAGAAAGAGTGAGTGCCAGCTTAAGTGTTTGTGTGTGAGTGTTTTGCAGGGCTGTCACAATAGCTGTGTCCGAAAAGTGCACTCGTTCACTATGTAGGGCATTATGTAGTGAATCAGCCATTTTGTAGTGTTGTCCCAAATTCCAACTGTCAGTTTCGCCCAATAGTTAGTGCACTACAAAATCTCCGCGCGGCGCCAACATCTAGTGTTCAAACACTGTACACTACATGAATACACATATACCATCATGCACTGCGGGTTTCTTTTATTGTGCCCTACATAGTGAACGAGTGCACGTTTCGGACGCTACACTACTGTTATCCTGCGAAAGAAGAGGAGCGAGGCGGAGGGAGGAGAGACGGGAGGGAAGTGGGGCTTCAAACGGAGGAGATTCAGTCACACTTGCACTTTCTTTCTCTCTCTCTTCGCGGAGGACAGTAGTGCCCCCCGGACGGATCTATCTGTCACCGTGCCCCCCAGACCCCGCCTCATGTGCGGGCTGTGTCTGACCTAGAGAGACAAGATGTGTGTTTATGCAACAGTGATAAATTGCCAAGATCCGGCGCACTATTTAAGCAACAGTTAGTAAAAATGTAACATCTCGAGTGTCCGAAATTAACTTAACGTCGCCTCCTCTTGTTCAATAGTATATAGCAAACACTAGGTAGTGAACGAGTGGACGAATGCACTTTTTGGACACAGCTAATGTCTCAAAAATGGATTGCTTGATGAAGTACAGTACTGTGTCTTAGGCACCTATGAAAGTTGTTTATATCAGCAGTGGGTTTCTTTCTGCCAGCAAAAACACAAGTGAACATTAGAACTAACTAAAACGAACAAGAAAGCAATATAAAAAAAGATTTCCTTTTTTCTGAAAAGAAGTTGATATTTTGTGAGCTGGTTAGAACACAGGTTTGGTTTCAGATTTCTGCTCATTGCTTCCAGTCATTGTGTGGATTTATAAAATTCCATAAGCAGCTCCTAATTTAATCTAATGAAGTAAAACGAGCCAAACCA
>JBBJLS010071146.1:0-11321 GCA_037577275.1 Bryconaethiops microstoma | reverse complement strand
TACAAATAAATGTCTATATTCATATTTTTTATTTATTTGTATAGTGTACTTTTTATACTATACTGTTGTGTTATAGCTTTTATTATTTTATTATTGTTTTGCTGCTCTTGCCTTTGTTCTGTCCACTTTCTGCTGTAACAATGCAAATTTCCCACCTGTGGGACTAATAAAGGTTTATCTCATCTCATCTTATCTTATCTTATTTTATCATCTCTGACCATATTCAGTAATAATAAATAACACAGGTCCAAGGGGAAGCATGTGTTGGGATGTATTTCTGTGTTTAAGAAAAATCATTCCCTGTACCTGGCTTCCCTGATTCCAGAAAACTGTCTAAAACTGTCTTCATTCACATAAATATCTTCATATGGGTTGTCACAGTCACTATGATCATATTTCTTGTTGGTCGCAATTCCTGAATTTGCATAGGTATCTTCACTCATCTCCATTTTGTGTTCTTTGGCAGTTTACTCCTGCAGTGAAATGTCATCAGTCCTGTAGGCGTTTTGAATGGGCAGTTTGTAAGAACACTGTTTCACATCCTCTTTCCTCTATTTTGCTCACTGTCCTTGGACAACGTTGCAAAATGTGTGATTTCTAAATGAAAAAGCCACAGAGAACGTGTGAAAGCTTTTATGAGCATCTTTCTCCTGGTTGTGACTGGGGTAGCCATCTCCTTTTGTTTTTTTTGTGGATAACGTTCCTTGCATAAACTGTGGACCGGGCCCAAATTTGTAATATGACCATACAATTTCCACTGTGAAAAATTACTTTATATCAGTTTGTGAATTTACAGTAACTCACTGGTAGCAGAGTTGGTAGGCAGTTACTGTAATTCAGTTTTAATGTGTTCTGTAACACAGTAATGATTATTTATAGTAATGACATTTGGAACTGTATTTTAAAAATGCAGAACAAAACTGTATTTTTTACAAGGTTTCAGAATAATCAACAATATCCCATTTTCAGAGAGGAAAGAGTTTTAAAATCATTAACTACATATTGAATACCTTAAAAGAATCTGAATTCTAAGACAAATATTGTTCCATTTTAAAAATACAAAGAGCCGTTCTTTCAAACATTAGCAGGCTAACAGGCTCCTCTAATAATACTCATAATTAGGCTTTAAACTAAAATTCACTAAAGAATTCACTTGGAAACTGTGATATTCAAAGTAAATGGTACATATGCCCACAAGCTCCAAAAGTCACTGTACAGTGTTAAACTCAAAGTGACAGTAAATCTCAGAAATACTGAATGCCACAGCTAGCTGAAATTAGAATTTTAATCAGTCCCTTACAAAGAGAAAGTAAACTTATTAAGAGAAAGTGTGTACATTAAAACCTACAATATAAAAAATAAAGACAACACTTTTCTGCTTCAGACTTTGTTAGAATTTGTTACAACCAAGCTATTGATACCGTGTGTTTTAATGTATTATTACAATATTGTTATAATGATATTACAAAAGCCATGGAAGAAGATGTAACTGAATATATTTAATTGAAGATCACAAAATCACAGGTTCACTGAGCACTGAGTGTTCAAAAAATTAATCACACTTTGGATGTTGAGGAGGTCATGGATTTTGTCTGTAGTCCATCTTCCAGAAGTAAAGTAAGGGTCTGTGCTTGGTTCCCAGCATTAAAATGACTTTCTTATTTTTATTGCTTATGGCTAATCAGTGGTCTGGGACTCTCTGCCCCCAACTCTAATTCTGTAGTAGCATAATTCGATCAGGATATGAGAATCAAATAATCTAATAATCTAATAATAATAATAATCTTTTATATTTTTGTCATTTCTGGACATCACTTGCTGACAATATCAAATGGTACATTTCCAAAAGTTAACCAAACCCTCAATGTGTATTTACTTTATTTAAAAAATTAACATTATACGCTAAAAATACATTATAAACTATATTTATTCTTCTTAATTTTGAAGCCTCAATACAAAAAAGATTATTTTTATATATGCACACTTCCCAAAACCCTCTTCATTTGATTCACATATAAAAATGCATGTTTTACTGTTATATAGTCAGATGGTGTGTGCAGCTGTCAGACACCCTTTTCTAACAAAAGGGCTGTCAGGAGGCTCATTTTCAGTCTACAGCTAATTCACAGATTCACTTATAATTATTTGGAATATGATGTCACATTCCTTAGATTCACTCTGAACCCTGAACATCCTTCTTCATTTTCCTTCTTCATTTCATTTTTTTAACCAACCGGTTCCATTTCCGATGGATCTCCAACCCAGTCTGACTGTTCAGGAAAGTCCACCACCATTTTAAAAGCTAAACAGAGACAGAAAGGCCAATATCAGTAAAATCCATTTCATAAGAACAATTTCAATTGCTATTTTAATTGAAAAAATACATTTACACCCTAAATGATTTTCATGCTTTATTGAGAATTCTTATAAGAATGAAAATCTGAAAAGTGAGATTCATAATCACTAAAACGTTAGAACTAACTACTGTATTTAAACCCTTAGGCATAAACTACATGCAACATTGAATATGTTGAGAGCATTGCTTCTTGAAACGGAAACATGTGTAAAAGAAGCGAAAATGTATCCAAATGCTTTTTACATGTAAGACAAGTACTTATTAATCAACATTTAATTTTACTGATAAGCAGCTGACAAAACTCAATCAGTAGCAAATAATTGATAATACATAAATAATTTTGGTCAAACTTTATTTTGATAGTCCCCTCTAGATGATCTACAGATATTTTAATTGCTAATGAACTGCCTGGTGAAACTCTATGGATCACCAACAGTATTAGATTAGAATTAGGTTTAGATTTAGGTTAAAGATAGGTTTAACAGAATCTTTTATATTCAACTTCAGTTACATTTAATAGGTATTTACCTGAACATCTCAATAAAGTGTTACCAATTGTTTTGAAATTCAAAATAGAATGGTAGTACACAAGCTTGCCTTTGACTGTGCCCACACTCTGAAGACTGACGGACCCCCAGTTGTATTTTGGAACTGTCACTGAGGCTTTCACTCGTACTCTCTCTCCAAGCTTGAACTTACAGAGCTCTGGAAAAGAAAACTTACAGAGCTCTTTAAAGTGCACTACTGAAGCACTGCATTCATTACTGCTGAGTCACCAGTCAGTCATACCTGAATCAGGATTGGGAGCCAGTTCCATTTCAGGCACTGTACCCTTCCAGCATTTATGTTCAGGAAAATCCACAGTCATACTGTCATTGCTGACAGCTGCAAAAGGAAAAGGAGGTGAAATTTCCGATATGTATTTAATACACAAAATTGGTAGTATTAGTGTTGTATGCTACCTATAGTTTGTATTACATATACATAAATTATAAGTATTGCTACCTAGAATTAGCTGCATATGAAGACACTAAATAGTATGTGAAAACAGTACATCACCATTAAAGTAAAGTGGGCCCTTATAGTCACTCAAGAACAGACGACAGCACCACAAACAGTGTGAACAATGTGAAATTCTTTCCCTGTATTTAACCCATTCACCAAGTGAAGCAGCAGCACCCGGGGAGCAGTGTGTGGGGACAGTACCTTGCTCAAGGGTACCTCAGTGGTGCTACTGGCAGTTCTGGGATTAAAAACCCTCGACCTTCCGATCACAGGGGCAACTCCCTTACTTCCAGGCCACCAGGCGCCCCACTACTGCATTCAGTAGTGCAGTGTGTAAAGTATGAAAGTGTGTTCTATAAGACACACTACGAGTAAGCATTGTTAGCAGTATTGCAAAAGTTTTTCATTGTTTGCAGGTTTTCCAGAACTATCATTGAATTCCTCTAAATTCTAAATGTCATTTGTTCGGTCATGCACACTAACCATTTAAATAACTTTTCAATTAAATGTTATCAAATTGAATGCTATTGTTATTGTTACAATTTATTATTACAATGATTATTTTTGTTGTTGTTGCTGTTAATAATAATAATAAGAAGGAGAACAAGAAGACGTTTATATAATGGAATTATTGTTCAATTAATAACAAAAATCACTATTAATTTGTCTATTTTTATGTGACATGTCCCAGGTGTTATAATGAACCGTAACAATTAAGACATATACTGACTATTGTGACGTCACCCGAGTGGCCGCTAGAGGCCGCAATGGGGTTAATGTTGGGTTTTTTGTTTATGTGTCTTTTATTTTGAAATAAGAGAATGTTTTGTGTCATTGTGACCTATTCTGTGTTTCAGTGTAAGTGATTATGTTTACCCAGGTTTCAGTCTTTGGTATATTTAAGTTTCAAGAGTTCATGTTTCCTTGGCTGGTTATCCCTCACATGTACCCTCTCGCTACCCTTGCCTTGTGTTTCCTAGTTATGCTTTGTGTTTACGGGCCCTCGTGCCTATTTATATTCAGTTGTAGAGTCTGTGTCTTTCTACAAAATGTTTCCAGTGGTATAAATCATCATTCTTGCCTGTAACCACCCCAACACTCTTGTGAGAGGCTTTTCCCCATCCGTTTGCTGGGGGACTAACAGAGGCTTTCACTCTGACCCGGTCTCCAACCCTGAAGCATTCTGCAAAATAGAGGGAGAGTTCATTTGCTGTGTAAGACACTAAAGATAATCACCTATATCAAAAAACCTTTATAAAATTCCTACTTGGCTTGTAGTGCTGCTTGTGTATGTTATATGGGCGTTTGTAAAAAATCTCTTATATTGGTGCCTTCTCAAGCGTCCCAAAGTGATGAATGAAGAAATTCACCTGTAGAGTCTTTGCTGGATATTATTTCCATTTCTGAGACCAGACCCTTCCAGGCATTACATTCAGGGAAGTCCACAGTCACAGCATCTTGCTTAATATCTATGGAGGAAAAGAACAAAGATTAAATAGTTATATTCATCACATCAGCACCTTACTAACTGCATACTGTAATCATACTAACAAATTATAGCCAGACCCTTAAAAATGCAAAATGACAAAAATAAGTGTATATCTCACTAATCTATATGATAATCTTTTAATACATTTCATCTATCAAATGTGCAAAACATTTACAGGAGACATGAACAATGCTATGCCTTTACACATGTGTACTGGTGGTTGTAGCCTAGTGGGTAAAACACTTGGCTGTGAACCTGATGACCCTAAAGTTGCTGGTTCAAACACCCCCCACCCCCCCCCACCCCCATTGTGTCCTTGAGCAAGACACTTAACCCCCACTTGCTTCAGGGGGACTGTCCCCGTAACTAATGACTGTAAGTTGCTCTGGATAAGGGCATCAGCCAAATGCCCTCTTTACTCTTCACTGGAATGCAAGTGATCTTATATGACATAGCTTGTGCACTGGGGAATGCCTTTAGAGAATGTTTTATGGTTTCTAATGGTTTCTATGATAGGATGACCAGATGTCCTTTTTTCCCCAGACATGTCCTCTTACTGAGACCTGGAAATTGCGTCCGGCCGGGGATTTTGAATTGTCCGGGATTTTGAGCTGCTTAAACATTCGTCACGTCATGGGCATCTCTCATGAACTAATTACTGTCCTACACACCTATTCACTCCCGCTAGTGGATCCAGGAGACACGAGGGGGGTGTTGAGCGAGGTAGCAGTTTTGGGCTTCGAATATCGCCCTGATATCTGCCTGTACGTTCTCAGCCTACCGTCATTGGTTGTTTGTCTTAACCTTAAAAAAAATTCATTTGTCAGCTCCCCTCCCCCCAAAACCACAAACACTCGCTAAGGTGTCCTTTTTCACAAGCTCAAATCTAGTCACCCTAATCTATGAACTAAAAAATACATGCATGCAAAAAAGGACTGTAGTAATTCTCTTATTCAGTGCCAAGTTTTGGTGCACTACCTGACACATTAGATTAATAACCACCATAACTGAAGAGACAGTGGAATTTACTAACTGATTTACAGTGACAGGGATTTCATGAGAAAAGCATCAGTTTAGGCCTTTGCAAATTAGCCATCGACCGCGAATACATGGTGTTTATGTTTAACCAGTTTCCAGTTAGTAGTTAGAAATGGAAAAAAGCAGCGTCTGCTCAGTGTCAGTTCTATAAAAATATATGTTACAAGCTTCTAACTTCTGCATTTAATGTAGAATGGACAGAGATATATAGCGGTAACATTCTCTTCGAAATCTCATAAGGATGCTCTCAGAAATCACAGTTATTGTAGTAGTGTTTTTTTTATCATGGTCGACATGAACTAGGATGAACTAGAGACCATTTTCTCTGTCGGGATAGTCACTGATAAGTCTCATTAATGTAGACGCTTATATATGTATATACACTTATATTGCTACATGTTAGCTAATGGCAGAACAGCACAGTTACTATAGAATTATAGAAGTCACCATTGGTATATATGTATAACTTGCAGACTAATGGCAGTATATTTATAATACAAGGGAAGCCTTATATCAGCAACACATTAAAATGAATATGGGTAAATTAAATAGATTCCTGCCTGTAATAACACCAACACTTTGGTGAGTGACGCCTCCCCAGTTGTGTTTAGGAGTGACGACTGTGGCTTTCACTCTCACTTTGTCTCCGATACGGAGGGAGTTCGTAGTCAAGGATCCTTAAACATGAAGAAAAAGAGTAAGAGGCATACACAATCCCATCACTTATAAATAGCAGAATATTTTATTCACTTCAGTAAATAAAAGCATGTAACCTCAGTCTTTGGAAGTTATAGTAACAAAATATATGCAAATATTGATTTTATTTGTCTAATCATATTTAGAAGCTCAGATCACCTGAGACATCATCAGCAGACACAACTTCCATCTCTGACAGTATGCCGCCCCAGCGAGACTGCTCAGGAAAGTCCACAATCATGTTTTCCTCATCAAGAGCTGTTCAAAGAAACCGACTTATTAATGTAAATGTCAGAGCTTAGTGCCATATGATTAAAGAGGAGTAGGTCAACAGTTCCTTACATTTGACAACACCCACACTCTGGTGAGAAATCGCTCCCCATTTGTGTTTTGGATTTTTAACAGAACGCTTTACTCTGACTCGGTCTCCAACCTTTATACAGGAGTTCTTAGCTGAGGCTCCTATGATACAAAGAAAAACATGATGTTATCAATTATAGTGAATGTAAAGGAATAACTTGGGAAAAAATCCAGTTCAAAGCCAAATCAAATGACAAAACTAATCAATTCGAAGCAGCAAAATTTATCACATACCAAGTCAATCAATCAAGACATGTCCAAATATACATACATATATATGTATTGAGAGAGAAAGAGAGTCTCTCATTGTGTTCAAGGAGCACCTTGGTGACTAACTAGGCCTCTTGTTATTGCTTATTCTTTCCTATATTCATTGAATTAAAAAAAACCTTTGGGCACCTACACTCTTTCTTTGTGCCTTTCTTACTTATGCCTTAAGTTTTCTTCGACAGGAGTTGTTTAGGTGTGTAACCCGGCTGGCATTAACTTGGTTGAAAAGCAGATGTTCATTTAAGTATAACATTTCAGGTTGAAGAACAGATTACTAGACTAGTTGAGCACAGATGTATGTCCCTCTGGATAAGAGTTTTGATGGATCTGCTTAATGCCGTAAATGTAAATGTAGATAGATTCCCACAGTCTGGCAACTTCTTCAGTTTCTTCGCTGACTAGGGGACATTAGCATCCAGCATTTGTTGATATTTTGTAGAATTCTTTCTTCCCTCTTTCCCCTCAACATGTTCTGTGCTCCTGGCTGCTACAGAACCACAAGCATGACGGATCCACCCTCCTGCTTAACAGGTCTCAAGGTGGGTTTTTATTGAAAAGCTTCTACTTTTTTGCACATGAAACTCTGTGTAAATATACTGTGGAACGTGAGGTACATCTGGTGGTCATATGCTGATATTACATCACAGTGTGCTGTGGAGCAGATTAATGGTCCTTGAATTTTCTATTGAGTGGGACCTTCTCTTTAATTTGTATTTTAGATAAATATATGTTAGTGTGTATATCAGTACAATTGATTTACAGCCTTGGCAGTTATTGGCAATAATTTTAATAGTTATTGTAAAATTTCACTTATTTTTGAACTTGAGAGGCATGCCATAGGAACTTTCTGTGGGAATTTGTGTCCATTTATTCTGTAGAACATTTATGAGTTCAGGCACTGATGTTGGACGAGAAGGCCTGGTTCGCAAACACAGGTCACACTGAACTCATCCAACCACATCTGGCAGATGGTGGCCTAGTGGTTCGGGCGTTCGCCCTGCGATCAGGAAGTCATGGGTTTGATTCCCAAGACTGCTAGTGGCACCTCTGAGGTCCCCACACTCTGCTCCCCAAGTGCCTTGTTCCTGGCTGCCCGCTGCTTCAGTTGGTGAATGGGTTAAATGCAGAGGAAGAATTGTGTGCTGTGGTGTGTTCACGAATGATCACTTTCGCTTCGCTTTATGGGGCTTGCTTTGTGCACTGGGACACAGTGATGCTGGAATAGAAAAGGTTCTTCCCCAAACTATGTGCACAAAGTTGGAAGCATGGTGTTGTCCAAAATGTCTTGGTCTGTTGAAGCATTAAGGTTGCCCTTCACTGAAAGTAAGGGGTGTTCTAAATTCAATAATTAAGAGATGTGTCCCAATACTTTTGTCCATATAGTGTAGTTAGAAATACAAATTTCTAGTTTGTTGGTTTGAAAAGATTACAGTACCTGCCTTAAAATGTCTTTTAATGTTCCAAGAAAACGATTTCTTGTGTTCTGTGATTACGGTACTTAATGGTTATATGGACGACAGTAACAGTCCCCCCCACCCCACCCCCCCCCATTATGTACTTTTTACATGTATTTTGATATCAATGTATGAATGATGTTAGGGATTCCTGGAGTAAAGTTACCGCTTTTGTCAAAATCAAACCTATGCCCTTGATCAAAATTGTCAGTGTAGGTGCTGTGCTTTTAAATACCTGGTCCATTGGCATCGGGTACTAGCTCCATCTCAGAGACGACTCCCTTCCAGTTTTGATGGCCAGGAAAGTTCACAATTAAAGTGCTTTCATGCACCGCTGTGAATGTGGCAAGTTTTATAATTTAAAAAAGCAAAATGATAATAATAAAACATTTTCTATAAAAGCACTTAAACTCAGTCTCTGAAGGTTATTGTAGTTCAGCACAGGAAATCTACACATAACTGTTAACTTTATAAGTCAACCCACAGGAGTTTTATCCATGGTTAAAATCTGTTAACAAATGGCTAGTAATTCAATCATAAGTTACTAACACAAACTGAAAAGCCTACCTTTGACCACTCCTATGCTTTTGTGTGTAATGTGAGAGCCCCAGTTAAATTTGGGGGTTTTCACAGTTGATTTCACACGAACTCTGTCCCCAGGCTTGATCTGGCCTGGAGAGGTCTTTGTTGATAAATCTGAAACTAGTTAAGAAAAAGTCTAAGGAAGAAGCTTTTAAAGAATTACATCCTCTGAAAATAAGGTTTAGCAATTATTCCCTTACCTTTCCCTAAACCTTTTTCTGCTTCCTGTTTGCAGAAATCCTCCAGCCTGTCTTTAAAGTCAGAAACTGATTTGCTCATATTTCCAAAAGAGTTCATCAGCTCCAATGACTGATTAGCACAATCCTCGACTCCAGATGGAATGAGCACATTCTCATAATTCTATCAGCGGAGAAAAACAAAAGATTACTCCCTGCAGTTTTCCTAATATACCAAAAATACTGTAGAATTGTACACTGACAGACACGATTATAGACCTGGAGGAAGTAGACGTTATCTTCTGTAAGTAAAAGCTTGTCTTGAACATCTCCTTGTTCTCTCAGCATAGCGATCTCAAGCTCCAGCTGTTCTCGACGGTCTCCAAGTCGACACAGATCAGCTTTCTCTTGAGCTTTGATCTTCTCAATTATCTCAGAACACCTTCCCTGAATGACGCCGATTATCTCGATAAAGGCTTTTTCTGTGTCCTCCACTGCCCGATGTGCAGACAGCTGTTCCAAAACAGAAACAGACGTGCCATTTTAAACACTTCGCCTAAAGTTCATTAATGAGGTGTATTCAAATGAAACAGCAGTTTTAAGTTACTTACTGCATGAGACTGACAGGCTTTTTGCAGCTCACTAAGCTCTTTCTCTTTTTCTTTGCATTTATCCTCACATTTCTTCTTATTCACCTTCAGGTTGACCTACAGATAAACCACACACTTAATGGCCTCTTTATTAGACAGAACAGCCTCGTTGGTGTACCTGGTATGTATACAGTTAGAGCTATGAACATCATTCTCCAGCCTTTCATCAGTGACCAGTTTCTCATCAGTAGATCTCTATTGGTTGAATATGTTTGGTTGGTGGAAATATCTTCAACCGCGTCATGATACAAATGTGTTAAAAAACTCTGAGATACAAAACACTCTGTCTGAGATACTAATACAGTACTGTGCAAAAGTCTAGACACCTATCTAATTGTTTAAAGCCATTTTTCTCAGCGTGTGATAGTGTCCATTGGCTAGCAAAGTTAAAATAAGAATAAATGCAAACAAATAAGAAAAGTATCAAAATATGTTTTAGTATTTCATGTTTTGTGAGCTGGTGACGAGAACACAGGTTTGGTTCCAGATTCCTCCTCGGTTCCTCCAGCCGTTGTTTGGATTTGTGAAACTCCACCAGCAGCTCCTGATTTCATTTAATGAAGGAATGATCGAGTCAAACCAGGTTTCTGATGGAAACTACTGGGCTGCCAAAAGAAACACATTAAAATACTGTACATACAATCACTCTTTACCGCATAATGTTATTTGTATCCATTCTTTTTCGTTTTATTTAGTATATTTAGTAATATTCATGTGAAGAAAATGCCACTCATCTAAACTGTTTTTAAATATTATTATTATTTCTGCAGGGGCCCAAGACTTTTGCACAGTACTGTACCGGTGCTACACACTTCCATGCCGTACCGTGTCACTACTGTGCTGAGAATAGTCCACCACCCAAAATAATCAGCATTGGGTTCCATGTGGATACTGACAAGACAGGGATGAGGGGGGCTGAGAAACCATGTGGCAACAGAAGGGCTACAATTAGCAAAAGATTCTGAAGAATCTTGTTTGAAAGAGAGATGCATGTGGGTGTGAAGAACCTCTTAAAGGCTTAAACAACCTTCATATCATAATATCTCTTTTTACCAAGTTCTTAAAGTTAATGTGTGGGTGGTGGTGGCCTAGTGGTAGGATACTTGCCAAGAGGTCGTGGGTTCGAATCCTACCTTCAGCACCACCACTTGGTTCCTGAGCAAGACATTTAACCCCAAGTTGCTCCAGGGAGACTGTCTCCTGTAGTTAGGGAATGGAAGTCGCTTTGGATAAAAGCGTCTGCTA
>JBBJLS010071145.1:0-11321 GCA_037577275.1 Bryconaethiops microstoma | reverse complement strand
AGAGAGAGAGAGAGAGAGAGAGAGAGAGAGAGAGAGAGAGAGAGAGAGAGAGAGAGAGAGAGAGAGAGAGAGAGGGTTGATTTAATTCAGTTGGTTAAAGTACATCTTCGGATTAGCCAAATGGAAACACCTGGCTAATATCCTCTGAATAATGTTCATGTGCATACTATCATTCTCTCAATACGGACGACTATTCATTTATTTATTCATTTACTGCAGTATGTCTGATCAGTATGTCAAAATATTCCAGTTTTTAGGTTTGTCAGTATTTCAAGATACTAAATTGATTTTTTAAAACATATTATTAATCTATTCTTTCAAGATAGTAACGTACCAAATGGCATGAGAAGATCAAGAGAAATTGTAATATATTTCAGGCAAATGAGTAATAATTTTAAATATTTAAAGACTATAAGCACTGTTATAATAAGTTATTTATTTGAGATATTAAGTCATTCAATATATTTATAGGTCAATATTTTGAGAACGTTTTTTGAGATAATATAGTCAAAATAGGACCGTGTAGGACCATGAAGTGTAACTGGCATGGAGAGAGAGTGTTCCATAGCCTACAAATGTTCATTAATTATTGCTCAAAGGCATTTCACAAATACAAATGCATTTTTACTGACTCCTTACTGATTTTAAAGGACATACACTGTACAGACTCGCTGTGAAAAATGTAGCTTCATGAGAAATTTCAGTGACAGTGTGTTCGTGTTGAGTAATACAAAGCCAAAACATTTGTATTATTAATATGCGGTACTGTATGTTTTATTTCAAACTCAGAACTAACATTCCAGCCTTTTACTGCTACCAGAACAATTTGCTAAATACATAAGTAATGCAAGCAAAAACATTTTGTCTAGCACTACTTTAGCTAGTTAGGAGCCAAATTAACTTGAAATGTGGCAGTCACCAGTAAGTGATTTGTTATTTTTTTAAAAGGGGGGATAGCCCAATGGGAGCACCCACTGCTCCCAAACCACCAAGTATGTGATTAGGACTGGACTGGGACAAAAAATTGGTCCAGACAGTGGTAATGGGAAATTAGGATCTTTTTACCCAAACCTTTGAATCTCATTAAGTAAAACTAATGAATCTTTTTTTCAAATAATTTGTTCATTGGAACTAGTGTGGCACTATAGCCATAATATGATGCTTACTCTAATTATAAATTGAATTTTTCAGCATATCCTTTGTGGAAAACGTTCCCACAGCTGTGCCTGTAGCTGTTGTCTGAGTGATGGTAGGAAAAGCATGAAATGACTGATCACTTCAAACACCTGTGTGAAAGGGCTGTGCCTACCAATAAAAATATTCTATTCATTCTAAGATACTTATTCATGATAGTAGAAATGCTTACTGAAAACCTGCAGTGCATGAAGGGGTGTTGGTGGCATAGTGAGTAGGATACTGGACCAAGAGGTCATGGGTTCGAATCCTACCCTCAGCATCCCACCACTGGGTTCCCGAGCAAGACCCTTAACCCCAAGTTGCTTCAGGGAGACTGTCCCTGTAGTTAGGGAACGGAAGTCGCTTTGGATAAAAGTGTCTGCTAAATCCCAAAAATGTAAATCATGAACTCGCTCCAACAGAAAGCCAAATTAAACATCCATTCAGTAGCTCCAAAATACACAGCTAGCTACTGAAATCCTAAAATGCAAAGTGAAATTCTTTCTCTAACCCATCCACCAAGTGAAGCAGCAGGCAATCAGGAACACAGCACCCAGGGAGCATTGTGTGGGGACAGTACCTTGCTCAAGGGTACCTCAGTGGTGCCACTGATGGTCCTGGGATTCAAACGCACGATCTTCTGATCACAGAGGCAACTCCCTAACCACCAGGCCACCAACTGCCTCTGTGGTTTACCAGTTAACACTAGCTAAATTTCCTGACAAGCAATAATACAAATACAATGAACAAGATTCAGAAATGCAATGCAAGAGCAGCCCAGAGAATACTGGTGAATCATTTACTTTCCATTTCATTTGATACTTACTATTCAGTTCATACACATTTCAAGTATCCAAATATTGATGATGAATACTGTTTAAGGTTTGCACAGGTCATAGATCACTTTTTTGTTTTGTAGAAATGTTCAGAGAGGAGTGATAGATCTTTGTGACAGGGCAACTAAATCAATGGTGCACTTCTTAGACTGTATAGGCTCACCTACAGTTTGTACTTCTGCCATATGAAAACGCATGCACAGTGCAGAGCAGAATGGAGAGAGCAACTCCACAGACAGTAATAACAGTAATCCACAGTATGCATATCCTAATAGTTACCAGCATACCTTGCTAATAATAAACTTTTTTGCTTGTTACGGGAAACCACTTTTTCCCTGTAGTACAATCATCTAGCACAGCAGAGCTACAGGTGTTGTACATTATGGAGCCCTTTCATGCATCTTTATCAAGGTAACCCCTGCAGAAACATGGGCTTATGCGATGTGATGCTGAGGCATTGACTGATTGAGTGTCTTAATGATATCATTATCTTATTATTATTGACAGTAATTAATCATCATAATCTTAATGACATGAAGCAGGGACTAACACCCCGGCTTCCTCTTTGCTCGTGCCTGTTAATCTACTCCATGCTTAGGGCTCCAGCTACACTCTTCTCCTGCTCCTGCTCCCTCTGTCCCACAGCCCTTTTCTGCTTATTCTGTCTCTCCTTGGCTTCTCTTCCCTGGCCAGCCTGCTCTCCTCCTTCAAGTTCCATCTGTTGCTGCACAGTGTTGGTACTGTAGATGTTGAATCTACTGCAGCCCCTGCAGCAAACATGTCTGTTATTTTTGCACATTTGGCAACACCCGCCTCTAGATTTTACATTTTGACGCCCTCACCCAGCCACAGATTTTTGGCTCTGAGTGACGGCATCTGACACAAGAAATGGAGAGGAGGACTGAGGAGGAGGAAAGGGGTGGGGCCTAGTGACTGATTGTGATTGGGCCAGCTCTAGTGATTGGGTCAGCCCAGTATCAATGTGCAAAAATTAACCAATGGTCCGTTGGCCCTGCTTAAAATTAAACAAGGAGAGTTTCTCAGTATGCATCCTTCTCTGTACTTGCATTCTCATGTACTTGCATTTTCAAGGACAGTATAAATGGGTTTTTCTTCATGTAATGTTACAAGCTCTCAAAACGGTCTGTGGTTTAGTTATGGTTGCTCATATTGGTCAAACTGAAAAGGCACACGTACCAAAAGGGGCTGTTCCTAAGGGGAATGGAAATTGACCAAAAAATCCTTCAAATATTGCATGCAAACCTTCGTCATCAACCAGGAGGAGCAGAGTCAGATAATGACCCAAACATTTTCTTTGTCTTGAACACTTGTAGCTGAACCACAATACACTAGCTAACTACAAAGTTAAGCAACCTCATTGCTACAGGCTGTTACGCTTTGTTCTACTTATTCTGTCCTAGTGATTTGAATGACACTGAGTCTGTAAACTGGGATCCTACAGTTAGCTTCAGTTATCAGTCCCGACAAGCCCCAGCCCTAACACTGGGGTTGGCAGTTACACAAAAGGCATTGTAAATAACTTATCCTGCCATGCAATTGTAATGAGCTGCCTTGACTTATTTATGTGAATGTCTAGTGATGATCGACGTCTTTAGTGGTATTTACCCAGGATGTAACATTAACCTCAAAAGGGCATCGCAGGGTTGAATGTTTGTTGCTTGGTTAATCCGCAGATCAATAAAATGACAGCTGCTTGCTTGGCAAAAATTAAATGGCAGTCATGGTGGAGCACATTTGAACCAAGAACATGAACCCAAACACTAACAAAAAAATTGTATGCCTCCATACCATATGTTCGTGTGGTTTCATTTGTTTTATTGAGTAGCTGAAGGAGAACAAGGTAGTTACTTATATTCACTACCTCGATAGCAGACAAGTCCTTCAGTTCAGTTGAAAATGACTGCTCTTCATAACACAAGGATCACATCCAGTATTTGCTGTGATCTTCTGTTTATACCTCACTCTAGTAATACTGTCTAAACTAGCAAAGTACAGGCTTTCGTCCTTGTATCCTTTCTGCTTTTCACTTTCTGTTTTCCTTCTGGATTTCATGCACCATTAGATTCACACGGCTGAAAACAGATATGGCCTCCAGTTTTTGGGAGTCTGAAAAGTTTCACTCAGGAGCCCAGACCCCTTGAGGACAACAGAATGCAGTCACTTAATCTCCATTTGGTGGTGGTCTAGTGGGTAGAATACTTGCCTCTAGACCCATAGGTCATAGGTTCAATCCTGCCTTCAGTAAACCACCACTGGGTTCCTAAGCAAAACCCTTTTTAAAAGGGGGATAGCCCAATGGCAGCACCCACTGCTCCCAAACCACCGACTATGTGATCAGGACTGGACTGGGACAGACTATGGTAATGGGAAGTTTATACAAACTTGGATCTTTCGATCTCATTAAGTAAAACTAATGAATCTTTTTTCAAATAATTTGTTCATTGGAACTAGTGTGGCCCTATTGCCATAATATGATGCTTACTCTAATTATAAATTGAATTTTTCAGCATATCCTTTGTGGAAAACGTTCCCACAGCTGTGCCTGTAGCTGTTGTCTGAGTGATGGTAGGAAAAGCATGAAATGACTGATCACTTCAAACACCTGTGTGAAAGGGCTGTGCCTACCAATAAAAATATTCTATTCATTCTAAGATACTTATTCATGATAGTAGAAATGCTTACTGAAAACCTGTAGTGCATGAAGGGGTGTTGGTGGCATAGTGAGTAGGATACTGGACCAAGAGGTCGTGGGTTCGAATCTTACCCTCAGCATCCCACCACTGGGTTCCCGAGCAAGACCCTTAACCCAAAGTTGCTCTAGGGAGACTGTCCCTGTAGTTAGGGAACGGAAGTCGCTTTGGATAAAAGCATCCGATAAATGCCGCAAATGTGAATGCATTTGGAAAAGCTGCTGACATCACAGCTCAACTCCACTTGGGAGTCTTGGTTTCAGTTCATTTTCATTATTTTTTAATGTAATCTTAAGAAACAGTTTTCCAGGCTTCCTGAAGGACTTTGAAACTGGTCTAGACCAGTCTCAGATGAGATGTTTTTTAAGCCACACAGTGAAAGTGAAGAATCTGTCATATGTGAACACACCACAGCACGAAATTCTTCTGCATTTAACCCATTCACCAAGTGAAGCAGGGGGCAGCCAGGAACACGGCACCCGGGGAGTGTGTGGGTACGGTACCTTGCTCAAGGGTACCTCAGTGGTGCCACTGGTGGTCCTGGGATTCAAACCCACAATCTTCTGATCACAGAGGCAACTCCCTAACCCCCAGGCCACCAACTGCCTCAGGGTACCTCAGAGGTGCTTAGCAGGGAATCGAGCACACGACTTCCCGATCGCAGGCGAACGCCCTAACCACTAGGCTACCATCTGCCCTATGACCTATGCATGAATCATTTAAGCATAACAAAGCAATCTAGCTTGAAGCACGAGCCAGTGAAGAGACAGATGCTGATGATTCCAGATGATCAGGAGGTGACTGAATGCTGAGTGATTGGAACACATTTATCTAGGCACAGTGTGTCTTTAGGCATTTTGTTTCCATTTCTTTCATTTAATCTACTCAATATGCCAAGGATATGACAGCTCAACAGGCATAAACAAGTGATTCAAAACAAAATATAAAAAAAGAGGGTTCATGACTTTTGCACTGTAGGGTATATAATATTTATAATTGAAGGGCCAATAGCAGAAATAACTGTAGGAGTTTGTAGTGGAAGTAGTTTGTGTTGGCTGAGTGCAAAAAATCAAATAACCTTAAGTAGACATGTAGAATAGGTCATGAAGTTATCTGGTGATTCTTGGCGCAAAAGGAATTACAGAAAACTTAAATACACAAGTCCACACAAGTCACCTCCTGATGCATCCTTGATAAATCCCAGCAATCAAGGACAAGTATGTGTGTTTGGTCTGTTTTTGGCTAGATGAAAACTTTGAATTGGAACTGTACTTGGGCCATGACTGATGACATTTCACAAGTTCATGAGAATGCAAGTACAGAGACAAAAAAGATGAAATGGAACTGGGATATCTGGACAGAGTGGTGAAGAGGACAGGGTGCAGCAGGGCATGAGATCATTTCCCAGGGACCCTACTTTACATTTAAAATCTGAGCTCATCCAGGGATTTCCATGCCATCTATTTGAATATTTTCCACTCAGAGAGCTGGCAATGAACACTGTGTATATGGCGGTCGCAATGCTCTCATAGAATTGTTCACTCAGTTCATTTGTAAAATTGCTCTTACCATCTGTTCCACGGATCAGCGAAAATGCCATGTACCTGTAAACCTGTGATGCAGCAGTTAGAAACTGAAAAAGATAATAACAATGAAAGAAAACACATATTCAGTCCATTTGCATGCATAAAATAACTACTTGTGATGTTTACAAAACAAGAGATCTATAGATAGCTATGACTATGTCTTTTCCAGCAGAACTACACTCATACTTGGCTTAGTGACCTCCTCTGTATCAGACAAAGGGCAACATCTAATACAATGACCTTTTACCACATTTCTCACCTTTACATTCGACTCAGAGGTCACGGTAGCTCTCTTACATCACTCAGCACTATTGATTGGCCCTAAATTGGATCAGGATGACTGACTGTGGTTGTAGATTAGTGATGGTTAATAAACTCATTATGCTCAGTGGTGTATATTTCTTTACAGTGGTGGTGAACTGGGGCTGTAATGTCTACATGACAGACATAACAGTTTTGTACTGCCCAGTGAACCAATGAAGGTACTCATCTTCTGATTTTTTTATGTACAATGATGTTGAATTCTCTCCAGATATCTAGACCATTTTGTCTAACAGCATTCTGCATGCATCTCTCCAGTATTAATGTTTCTTAAAAATACATTTAAGGCCAAAATGTTATGTCATACTATAAATAAAAAAGGAAACATCAGCAACTCAAACATACTTAACCATTCTAAACCCTTCCCACAGCTGCCCTGCTGTCCCTGATCAGGGGAGGAGCCCTGCACCTGTTTCCTCTGAGCTCCATTTTTCCACCACTACCACCACAAAATGAAATGTACATAAATGTATGTTATAAAGCTCATTAATTCATTAACTGAAATGCACGAATTCAAAAATTAGAAATGTTGTAATTTTGTATAAGAAGCAGATTTACTTAAAGAGGATTACATTCAACAAGTTTGGTTCAAGACTTTTTGTGTAACTGTATTTGCTCTTGATATATTCAATGTAACCTTTACATGATTTTCCCACATTACTTGGATATGGACGAGCAGTACTCCATGAACCATGTTTCCACTTTTTCTTCCATCTTGTCATCCTTGGACTGACTTCGAAGGACCATGCTTGAAGTCCTCAAAGGACTTACAGCTGGCCAGGACATTTGTATACAACTTTTGCCAGGGCCACCATTGAGTCAGCATCTATTTCGGTCCAGTCTCAGGTGGTCGTACTAATCAAATCACACTTCTTCCTGTCAGGATTATTGTTCAGCTATTCTTTCTCTTCCATGCTATCGCTTTCTCTCTCAGTCGCTAGATTCAGGCAATTTTCTGTTTCTCTGCATGAAATCATTTGTTTCTATCACAGATCTAGGTATACTTGAACATCTCTAGGTGTTATTTGAACATCTCCTTCCAACAAGTCCTAACATTCTTACTGTTGCTCTTTGATAAAATTCATTACTCGAGCTGTTAGGAATGGGTCATTTTCAAATATTCGATTTGTTATTAAATGACAAAAATCAAATAGTTAATATGACTCTTTTCTTACCTTTTCTATTCCTGGTATGTTAATTTAAGTAACATGTTACTGCCACCAGAGGGTGTCAGTAATAAACCTAAAAGCTGTTTGCCACCCACCAGGGTTGGCATGAATGCATTGCTACCAGGTGCAACAGTGTGTTTTGGAGGGAGGGGTTGCTCTGAAGCGTGAGTGGGTCTTTCTTCTATTTGTATGTGTACGTGCACCCTTGGTGGTGGTGGTGGTGGTGGGGGGGGGGTTATCAATATCCTAAATATGCCTTCATTTATACATACATTTGCACACCAGTATAAAAGTAAGACACTTAACCCTCAGCTGCCCCGTATCGTGACTAATGATTGTAAGTCACTCTGGATAAGAGCGTCAGTCAAATGCCCCTGTTACCTCACCCATTTTACCCACTATCAGCCCAATGGTAAGCAATTTTTCCTCCAGAATTCGCCAGTGATAACACTCTTGCTTCGTTTATGACTTTTATTCTTTTGTATTTTTGGCATTTTGTACTTTTTGCACTAACCGTAAATGTAATTGCTACAAGTTTGAATCTGACAATACACTGATATGTCAAAATAATAATAATCAAAAACATAAGTAATAAGAATTCTTATTATTATTATTTTAGCTTTAGAAATGGCTTTAACAATACAGAGTACAAAGATTGCAATCAATGGAATTAACTGACAAAACAAGCAATATTCATAAATGATGGAGCATTTTACTGTCTATAAATAATTAAGTCTGCATTAAAATGGCTTTGCTGTCCTCATTACAGCTGCATAGACTGAGGCCAAAGTGACTGGATGCCATCCTAAGAAATAAGGGGGGAGGAGGGTGAATAAATAAATAAAACAAACAAAAAAACAAACAAAAATAGTTCAAACAGTTCAAGGGTTGTGGCAATCCAGTGTGCATCCACTGGAAAAGACCGGTGTGAGAGGAGAGCGAAACATAACACACCAACCCTCAAGTGTTTCAGAACACGGCTGGAAGAAACTCTCGGTGGAACTTGACGGCCTATACGTGTACAGAGAGGTCGACTAACACTGCGGGGGGAGAGTTACTGCTTCTTCAATGAGTATCTTAGAAACTAGTCATGTTTACTTAGTTACATGTACGTCAGTACAGCTCTGATGGGTTTATTCCTTCCTAAGTATTTTCAGGCGCTGACACTTTATAAAAATGCATTTTACTTCTACTGACAAGTGATTTTTCTACTCAATTACTTTTCTGTACCATTTGATTTTGGATCTAAACGAGGCGAAAATGAGAAGTATAAAGCAAAGTTTCTAAAAAGAGTTATAAAACAGTTTCTATGCTCACAGATGCTGCATGTACTGAAGTTTTACTGCAGTTCTATAATTTATTTATAGGAATTAAGGGGTCATGATGTCTTCACCACAAATATAACCATTTAATATAATTTTTAAAAAGAAAGCATGTCTTCTGAGTTTTTGTATGTAACGCAGATAATGGTAAAATTGTGGAAAATCTGGAAAATGTTATCTGTTATCTATAAGTCATCAGCAGGGAAGATGGGAAGCTTTATGTACTTTTAGAGGCATTAACTACTGAAGATGTCTGGTTCCTATGGCAGTCAATGTAAACAATTGAAATTCTGCAAGTCAAGATTCAAGATTCTTTATTTGTCCCATGCATAGTTATACAAGTACAACATGCAATGAAATGTCTCCTTATTATAAAAATAAGTGCAATTTTAAATTAAACACAAATCTGAAAATTTCTACAACACAAATAAAAAATAAAAAATAAGTAAAAGTAAAGTAGAAATAAGTACAAAAGTAAGTACAAATTTTGAAACACAAATCTGAACATTTCTAAAACACAAATCTAAAAAAAGGAAAACAGCTTAAGCAAGGAGTTTTTTTTAAGTTATAAGTGTAGCACCGAATCTGAGGGATTTACATATGTACAATGTGCAAGGGGCATGATAAAGTGACACTGTTTACATCTTAACAATTTACTTATACAAACACTGAAAAATTAATGGAATTTTAAAGGAAATTAGATTCTCTTTCCTTTATTCCAGCATTCTTATGAACAATTATTGCACATTAAACGACATGATTATGCAGTCTGTCGTTCTGGAACCTCGCGTCACCTTCGGTGTCTTGTAAAAACTGCTACAATTACAGTGTGTTAACATAAATTAATGTTAATGCTTTTTTGTGTCCCTTACACACTTATTTTGATTTTGGTACAACAACTATGCTTTGTTTCTTATTACCCTGCTACAGTGTATAGAACAAACACTTTTTATTTATTCATTAACAATGTTCTTCACACTTGATCCTCACTGATGTTCTTTAAGGATCCAAAAGAGGTTGTTCATTTGTAAAGAGCCCTTTTTGGCAACTCTATTTTTTATATCTGTTCGGAAAATAAAGACAGATGATTCTGAATATGTAATTAATCACAAACTAATGGCACACCGCATGCAGTGCCAGCTCAGTAGATTATTACACTTACCACGCAATTTGAACTGAAGCTTTACAACATCTTAAGCCAGCAGACTGAGAAACGGATGCAGTGGAGTATGAAGTATAATTGGCCTGGATGGATGGAAAGTGTTCAATGCCAGACAGTATCTCTAGGGGTCTCTGAGGTATTGGCTATCAGACTGTACTGTAATTAACTGGGGACAAAAGGATGGCATCTGTGAGTCGCTGCACGTCTTTGTTTACATCTGCATGTAGGAGTATGAATGTGTTTGCAACCACTCACCTGTCATGGGAGCAGTTTGGCATAATCAGTGGTGAACGATACTCAACAGAGTCTTCATTTGGGCTTTGTTTTCTCCTTTCTTTCTTCCTTATATCTTTTTTTACGTCTTCACCGCACTAGAAGCTCTCACATGCCCTGCCGAAAAGATTATAGGTATAGACTGCTATTACGATACATACTGTATATATATGACCAGTCAAAAGTTTGGACGCACATCTTCTCATTCAATGTTTTTTCTTCGTTTTTATTATTTTCTACATTGTAGATTAATATTGAAAACCAGCAATTGTAGCTAAACCATTTGTGTCTGTTGTCACCTGTTCTGTGTTTCAGTTTAAGTGATTATGTTTACCGGTTTTGAGTCATTGGTATATTTAAGTTTCAAGAGTTCCTGTTTCCTTTGCTGGTTATCCCTCACATACACCCTCACGCTACCCTTGCTTTGTGTTTCCTAGTTATGCTTTGTGTTTACGGGACCTCGTGCCTATTTATGTTCAGTTGTAGAGTCTTTTTTAAATAAATACCATCTAATGAAACCTGCACGTTGCTCCTCGCCTCACTTCCCCGGCACGGCAGACGTGACAGATATGGATATGGATATGTAGAAAAAAATACATTTGCTGCATAGAGGAAAAAGTATAGCATGACAAAGAAAATTTTTAAATATAATTATATATCAGTTTATGACAATGAAGTAAAAGTATTCTCCATCTACACAGATATTAGTTTCCCCTAAAGACAGATGTTCGCCTACACAGAACTATTGTTTGTAAATGTGCTCCA
>JBBJLS010071144.1:0-11323 GCA_037577275.1 Bryconaethiops microstoma | reverse complement strand
GAAGTATCTGTTCCAATCACTCTATCAGAGAAAAATCAGAGTTGTAGAAATAACGGGAAACTCAAGAGAGCCATGATCTTATGTTCTTTACAAGTGTATGTAAACTTTTGACCACAACTGTATGTGACACACATGCACAAACGGGCATCCAAATACCATTTAAAAGAAAATGATATTCATTAGTGCAGGCCTTCCATTGCTCTGCTGTCCAGCTCTCACATGCCCACTGTAGGCGCTTTCAGCGGTGGTCTGTAAGCAGTGTGAGCACTGGTCTGCGGCTGTCTGGCCACATACGCAACAGGCTATGATGCATTTTGTGTTCTGACGTCTGTTGTGGAGATGCTCTAACCCAGTCGTCAAGTCATCACAAGTTGGCCCTTGGCAAAGTCGCTGTGTTTCTTATACTTATACTGTTATACTGTTTTTCTTGCTTCCAATGCATTAACTTCAAGAACTGACTGTTCACTTGCTCACCAATAAGTCCTACCCCTCGACAGGTGCCACTGTAACAAGAATTATCTTGTTACAGTGGCACCTGTCAAGGGGTAGGACTTATTGGTGAGCAAGTGAACAGTCAGTTCTTGAAGTTGATGTTCACCTGTCAGTGGTTTTAATATTGTGACTGATCGGTGTGCATAGACTGTAATGCACATATCAGTTTTCTAGGTCTGTCAAGCCCTCATGCCTGAACGACTACCGGCCGGTTGCATTGACTTTGGTGGTAATGAAGGTGTTTGAGAGGCCTCCTCCATCCCTAGCGCCACAGACCCGCTCCAGTGGTGTGCACGACGTGGAAGATGGCATCCTCTGTGGATCTGTCAGGTTCAACAGATCCACAGAGGATGCCATCTTCCACGTCGTGCACACCACTCTCAGCCACGTCGACAAGAAACAGGGTAACTATGTGAGATTGCTGTTTATAGACTACCGTTCAGTGTTCAACACTATACTGCCCAGTAGATTGTTCACAAAGCTGAGAGATCTAGGACTCAACAGCCGGCTGTGTGCATGGGTGTTGGACTTCCTCACTGGCAGGTATCAGGTGGTGAGGGTGGGTAGGTGTGTCTCCGACAGCATCACCACCAACACGGGAGCGCCACAGGGGGTGCGTACTCTCACCACTGCTGTACTCCCTCTACGCTAATGACTGTGAGGCCACTCATCGTTCCAACACCATTTAGAAGTTTGCTGATGACACGGTGGTGTTGGACCTCATCTCTAACAATGATGAGACAGCCTACATGAATGAGGTGAAGAACCTGGCATCGTGGTGTCAGGACAGCCACCTCCAGCTGAACGTCTGCAAGACCAAGGAGCTGGTGGTGGACTTCAGAAGGAGACAGCAGTTAGACTACAAGCCCCTCGTCATCAACGGAGCACCAGATGAGAAGGTGCTGTTCTTCAAGTATCTCGGTGTCCACTATCTCCTCAAACCGGAAATGGACTGCTCACATTCAGGTCCAGTCCAAAAGGGCAAGGCAGCGCCTAGTTCGGGGTCTCCTCAGTGATCCATAGGAGTTTTTATTCAGGTGCTGTGGTGAGCATCCTCGCACAGAACATCACACGCTGGTATGGGAATAGCTTTGGACAGGACCGAAAAGCTCTTCAGAGAATGATCCGTGCGGCAGAACACCGTTGCAGGTCGGTTCTCCCTTCCCTACAGGACATTTTCACCAGGAGATGTAGGTCTAGAGCAGCTTGGATATTAAAGGACTCGTCCCACCCCAGTAACGGCCTGTTTCAACTTCTGCAATCGGACAGAGTGTTCTGGACTATCATGGCCAAAACAGAGGAGGGGCTTCTATGCTCAGGCCATTCGAGTCCTAGAACATGCCCCAATTACTTCATAGCATTACCTTAAGGGACTGAAACAGGACCTCATATCATATTCATTGTCATTTCATAACATTCATTGTCATATTTCATATCATATCTGATTTATTATTACAACACATGCTGCTACACTACTCTGGTCACTCTTTACATTTCTCTGCTTACGTCGCTCTGTTTACATTGGTGTGCTAACATGGCACAATGCACTTTAACATCCCATTTGAATACTGTACATATGTAAATCTGACAGATTGCATATGTACAATGTTTTAGTTTACAGACAAATTTTAGTTTATAAATTTTATCTCTAACTTGTGTTGCTCCTTGTTTAAGCTATTTTATTTTTTAGATTTGTGTTTTAGGAATTTTCAGATTTGTTTCTAAATTTCACTGAGTGTTGTACTTGTATAACTATGCATGTGACAAATAAAGAATCTTGACTTAAAAGTATCTTAAGCATCCATTTCCATTTCGCCAGCTGATTGGTCTCAAAGAGCCATGGAGAAAACATTTAAAAGTTGCTTGCAATGAACAAGACGAGTATTTAATCATTAATCAGTTAATTGTATGCTGATTATCTACTTAAATGTCATGATTGTGACAGGCCTAGTGATAATGTGTATGTTGAATCTTCTCCTTCTGTCTATTACAGTAGCAGCCGGATACATAGCTAGCTAGCTACCTAGATAGATGGATGGATGGATAGATGGATATGCCTTTATTGTCATTGTACTGAAGCAGAATGCTATTCATACAACGAAATTGTATGGCCTGCTTAATGGTGCAAACAAGTACAGACAGTGAACATAGTGCAGACAATAAACATCAAACATGAAGTTGTAAACAGACAACAATGACACACAACAAGTCTAGGATTAGAAAAGGATTGCACTTATTGAGGTGAAATACAATTGCACTTATATTTGTTCACTAAAATGTGTTTAATTTTTTTTTTTCAACTGGGTTAGTGAAATATGGGCCTTTGCTGTTTGCTTTAATTTTCACCTCCAGAAAACAGTGCCTGAGCATTTCTCTCTGACTGCCAGTGTAAGCTTTGATTATAGACTGCAGCATGAGGCTCACTTTCTCTTTAATCAATGTCATTACGTTTAAGGTTCCGTAGCTCGGTTCTTGCCCCCTATGTAAGGGACCATGAAAAAAGAAATGGTTTAATGCCTTATAGTTCTGTTTCTCCTTTTCTCTTCTTTTCATTTCTTCCTCTCTGTCTAGCTTTCTCTCTCTGACAAATATTTCCCAATCCATGTTTAATCTTTTTCATATGACTTCTTGTACAGTTATTGCCTCCTACTTCTCTTCAGTCGACCATGATTCTCCCAACCATCATAAACCCATTTAGATGGGTGACGTTTTATATCAGCTTCAGCAGACAGCCCTCTCACAGCCCTCGATATTACATATTAACTTTCCTCTTTTCCCTCAGTCACTCTCCCTCACTATCTTTCTCTCTCCCTCACTGTCCTCTCTCTGCCTCTGTCTCTCTCTCTCTCTCTCTCATAATCTATCTATCTCCATGCCTCTCTCTCTCTCACTATCCCTCTGACTGTCTGTCACTCATTCACTCTTTTCTCTCACTTGCACAGTCACTATCTTTCTCTCTCGCTCTCTTGCTGACTGTCTCTACCTCACTGTCTCTCACTCATTATCTGTCTCTCTATCTCTGTCTGTCTCTCTCTCTCTCTTTCACTCACTCTCTCTCTCTGTCTCTCTGCAGTGGATTGGTGAGTTGCTGAGTGCGGGAGAGTCCCTCAGCCTGGGTGTGTGTGGTGAGAGTGGCCGTGGAGGGCAGTGGTTGGCCCGTATCCAACAGGCGGTCACTCACGGCCTGGTGCCGGATGTCAGCCTGGTGCCAGTGGGGATCTCCTATGATTGTCCACCTCAACTGGACATGCTGCCTCAGGTAAAGCAAAGACCAGGGATGTAAATATATCACGTTTTAGTCCACATTTTCTATTCGTATGCTGACTTTAACATATTGGAATGAAACAAAATGTGCCCTTTTTTTCAGAAGCATGTGTAGCAGGTATGTATTTATTTGCTCAGCTACATTGTAAATGTATTTATTTGCTCAGCTACATTGTAAAGTTTTTCCCTTAGGGTATCTCAGAGTTTAGATAAAGGTTGATTGCTCGATTGATTGATTTAAACTTATAAAATCATCAAGACTTGGGGCCACCAAAACTTTTGTATGTAAATGTATATCAGAATATTTGCTGTAAAATTGAATTCAATTTTGGTGTCGAACAGGATGTCAACTAGCTACTGACTAAAACTTAAGCGTGTAATAATTGTGATGCATTGATGTTTGTGCAGGGAATGAGATTTCTCAAATTTGGCAGATTGCTTGTTCGCACCAAAAATCTAATCCTGAGTAATTCCAGTCTTGGCCAGTCCTGATCATATACCCCTACCTGAAACCTTTGAGTGCTGAGGAGTGCTGACATCACAGCAAGCAGATAAAACTGGGGCATTATTTATTATTTGTTAGCACTAATTTTGTCAAATATTTACATTGAGTTTAAGCTTTAATGTGTTATGTTCTTGAAAACCATAATAATGTTCATTCATATTACAGTCTTAAACAGTACTGTGCAAAGGTCTTGAGCCCCCCCCCCCTCCTAATTTTATATACATTTGAAGCACATTGTTGGTGCAAAAATCTTTCAAACTGCCATATCTTTGGCAGATTCAGAAAAGAAATGGGAACAAATGTTTTACTGTGACCACCAGTATACTGATCATCGACCCGATCATCTGGAATCATCTGCACCTGTTCCTTTACTGGTTCAGGCCTTAAGTTAGATGTGCTTTGTGAAGCTTCAGTGATTCATATGTAGATCACTGTGTGGCTTAGCAAACAAAAAACATTGTTCTAAAACTGGTAAGGTTCAGAGACTGGACTGAAAATAAGAGTCTTTGATAGTCTTTCAGGAAGCCTGGAGAACTGTTCTTCATTACTACATAAAAATACAAGAAGGGGTGGCTCTTTGCCAGCAAAATATGAAGACATGAGGGTGACTCTTAACTTTAGAACAGTATATGAGTTACTGTCTAGTTACTGTATATGAAATGCTAGGTGTCCCAAAACATCTGTCAGACACAGTTGTTCGTAATCATCAGGGATCATCAAGTTTAAAAAAGGAATATTTTTGTTCCAGTAACATTATGTCTAGAACTCAGGAATATTATTCTGTACATCAGTGGTCAAATAAACACAATTACATTTATCTCCAACCTCTCGTTGGATAAACGTAATCATGAGTTTATCTGAGGTGCTCCAATCTGAGACTATCCGCTCTGTTATACAGATATTTCAGCACGTCATGCATAATTAATTCCTAAATAAAAATGGTCAGGACTGTAAATGTGCCATTCTGCAAGCGCTATTCCTATTTTTCAGAAGGAGAGAGAGAGAGAGAGAGACTAAAACTGTCCTAATGTTCCTTCCTCACTAATAGATGCCAGTTATTATGATGATTAGAATCACAAATTTCTCCACTAATGGCTGCTCACCATTAGAGCCTTATGAAGATGAGAATTGTTTTCTCTGTACCGAGACTGAGTCATCTGCCTTGCGTGTGTGCGTGTGTGTGTCCAGGCTGGCGTGATGTCTGTCCTGCGGTTTGTGCTTTCCCTTCTGCGTGGTGATCACAGAGGAGGTGTGAGGATCCATTTCGCTCAGGCTTTCTCTCTGAAGGTATGACTCACTCACACACACCCCCCCCCCCCCTCTCTCTCTCACTCTCTGACTCACAACACGCACACACACACATACACATTTTCACACAAACACATGTGCACACCTGCAAACACCAACTTTTAAATTCAAGTGTGAAGTGTGTAAAAGAGACCACTGGATTTTTTTTTTAATCAAAATGTCAGCATCTCTCTCTCTCTCTCTGACTGTATGTCTGTTTGTTCGTCTCTCTCTCTGTTGCTTTTTCTCTCTCTTGTACTCTTACTATAATTTCTGTCTATCATTCTCTCCAATTCTCTTTCTATGAACTTCGTCACACTCTCCAGTTCTCTCTCTATAATCTTTATCACTCCCTCCAATGCTCTTTTTATAATCTTCAATCTCTCCAATTTTCAGTCTATGATCTCTATCACTCTCTCCATCTCTCTATAATCTCTTTCTCTTCCTCCAATTCTCTTTCTATAATCTCCTTTACTCTCTCCTTCTCTCTGTCTATATTTTCTATTCCTCTTTCTGGTTCTCTCTCTAGAATCACTCATCCCCCCATTTCTCTCGTTAATCTCTATCAGTCTCTCCAGTGCTTTCTCTATAACCTCTATAACTCTCTCCAATACTCTTTATAATCTGTCACTCTCTTCAATTCTCTCTACTTTTCCATTTCTGTCTACTTCTCAAATTCTTTCTCTCTCGTCCTCCCTAGCTTTCTTCCTCTCTCTAATTCTCTGTCTCTCTAATTATCTGTCTCGCTCTCTCTCTGTGCATGAATAGGAGATGTGTGACAGTGGGAAGTGTCGTGTGGATGGTCGGCGCCCCCTGCAGGAGCTCCTCTTGCCTGCTATCCTACACAACAGGTTAATATCATCAACCCTGTCTACCTCTACTGTACTTACTCTACAAGCCATTTTATCAGAAACACAAACAATTATCTGATATGTTTGAGGCTTTTAATACTGGTGGGCTCTTAAATCTGCAGGAGCAGCTCAGCTAGTGGTGAAAAGAGCTGAAACTAAACATGGTGAAATAGCATTTATCCACTATGCTGTCCACTGCTGGAACCAACTGCTCATCAGTATTAGATCTGCACCAACTGTAACTGCTTAAATCTGCACTTCCACTGCACTTTACATTTTTTTTAAGCATTCTTTTATTTTTCACTTCCTGCTATTTTTATGCTTAATTTTTTTTTGTTCTATTCCGGTAAAGCACATTGAATGTATAGAAATGGCTGATATAAATAAACTTGACTTGGCCTTTACAGTGATGGACTGTAGCCCACCTGAGCATACAAGTCCACTGCTGTCTGGATATTATTTGGCTGTTGGATCCCTCACACATTCATAACTCTGATATCGTGGAGCGTGTATGCACCATAGCAGTGTTGCTGGAGTTACATGCACACATCAGTGTGGCTGCTGGGTGGAGGATGGTCCACCACTCCTAATACTCCCTCTCTTGCTCTTTCTCTCTCACTCTCTCTGACCCACCTCCTTCTTAATAATTACATTCTTCCACTCGTCTGTCTCTTTTGAACCATCGGTCAGCCTCTGTCCCTGTGTTTGTCCGTCCATCTACCCATCCATCCTCTGCACAGTCAATAATCCATCATTTTTTGTCCTCTTTCTACCTAAATCTATCATCTCCTGCTCCGCATGTCTTCTCTCTCTTCCTGGCACAAACAGCTTTCCACTGAAAATCAAGTTTATTTGCCTTGACATTTCATTACCACATTTCATATTCTGAATGTTAATTATTATATCTTCATTCTTTTCATTTTAGTATAATTTCTGCTGCAAATCTGATATTTCTTCATCTTATAGCTTATTGCAGTCATCTTAAACCTTGAAACCTGACGTTGCAGAGCAGAGGTGTCAAATCTTACCCACAAAGGATATTGTTCTAAAACTGTTTAAAGACTGAGAATAACTGGAATCAGGTGTGCTCCTGATTGGCTGGACCAAAAATCTGTAGCCACACTGGCCTTTTGTTGACACTACTGCTGTAGAGAAGGCAAATCATATTTTCAGTCTTTGTATGCAATATTTAACAGTATAAATAGTATTTTATATTACTGAAAACAGTGATTCCAAAATTCTAATTCTTTGTATATTGGCTGTAGTTCCACACAGTCTAATTAGCCCAACACATTTCACATGGGTAAATCTCTTTCACACATTCTTCATCTTTTTAACTGAAAGTCACTAACTGAAATCTCTCACTCGCACCCACCAGACTGTTTACTCTGCACAAAAATATAGATGCGCTTCACCCTTTTGCAGTGTACTCATCTCCCCTAGATGCAGCTGTCAATCAGCTTAAGAGGTCACAGGCCTTGTCTTCTTTTTCTCGGCTTTGTAATTGTACAGATATATGTGTGTGTGTGAGTGTGTTTGTCTGTGTGTGCGAGCGTGCCTGCTTGAGAATTACTGCTGAGCTTTCACAGTGCGCAGAAAGCATTTTAGATAACCTCAGCATTTTTATTCAAATGCCTGGTGCTACGGCATTGTTATTAATTAATGTTTTCTAATCTTTTATTCTCAGAGAAAGTAAAGCATTCAACAGAAACACCATCACTATTCAGTAGAGGCTTGTGAGGTGCATGCGTATCATTTTCTGAATGCACGTGTGTATGCAAGTTTTCTTGTTTTTGTATATTTTCAGGGTTTACTGGGTTAATGTCATGTTCCTTGAACTGTTCAAACAGTGTTTGTTGTGTGGCAGGATGCGTTATCCTGCTGTAAAAGGCCACTAACATTTAGCAATAATGTTGCCCGTAAGGAGTGTACTTGGTCTGTCTAACCTTCACAGGTTGGCTAAGTCACTTGGATCCTTAAGCTTGACCATTTTCCTGCTTCCAACACATCAATTAATATCGTCCATTTCTCAACAAGAGACACTGTAACTAGATCAGTGTTATTCACTTCACTTGTCAGTGGTTGTAATGTTGTGGCAAATTGGTTTATATATATTTATAAATGTGTGTGTGTCTGTTTGTGTGTTTATATGTATATTTGCCCAGACACACATGCAGAATGCTTTCACATACTCTGCTAGTATGCAGTAGAATCCCTTTGTTCGTTTTTTATTTCACTATCTCAGGATGGACTTCGCATTTGAGCAGAAGGACGTGTCTTGGCTGCTGCCCCACACCTACCTGCCAGAATTGCCGCAAAGCGAGAGGGAAAGGGCCACCGCCTTGACACTGCATCTAATGCACTGTGAGCCTCACACACACAGACACATTACCCACATCACTGATGCAAGATTTGTGTGAACTGTTTATTTCTCTCACAGCCGTCACCAACAGTATGGCTGTGATGTCCACCAGTATAGTGTCCTGTTTGATTCTGCACAAGCATCGAAGGGTGGGTGAGCTCTGCTGCATAGCAAAACCATTTCTTCTCAATGCCTCTGTAACACACTGGAGCTGTGCCATGAATTGTAATTGTTTTACATTAGTCTATGTAAGTACATTATTTGCTTGTTTTTGTTTATGAAGTGTAAAGAAGTCCATAATATCTAACCATCATTTATAGTCCAACAACATAAATGTCTCTCTGCTCATTTTCTCTCTCTCTTTCAGTGTTTGCTTCTCTTTCTTTCTTTCTCTGCTCTTTCTCCATCTATCTGTCTGTCTGAAAGTATGTGTGCTTCCCTTTTAATTGGTGAGTTTTACTTTTTTAATAATACCCTATAGATAAACACTGCAGTGGAACTATAGTGAAGGGAATAACGTTCAGTGCAACACTGTTAAAAGCTGCCAACTTCTCAGCAAGTCAGTTTGTCAAATTTGTGCCCCGTTAGCGAAGTGGAAACATCCAGGAGCGACAACACCTTAGTTGTTCAGCTGTGAAGCTCTAGGCTACACAAGCTTACAGAATGAGGCCCCTGAGTTCACTGCCTGTAAAATTTGTCTGTCTGCAGTATCCACACCTTGGGAATGAACTGGAAGGTCGACTATGAGCCAGGCCAGATCT
Source organism: Bryconaethiops microstoma (assembly GCA_037577275.1). Lineage (NCBI taxonomy): Eukaryota > Metazoa > Chordata > Actinopteri > Characiformes > Alestidae > Bryconaethiops > Bryconaethiops microstoma. The sequence continues at coordinate 1,801 of JBBJLS010071144.1, read as the reverse complement.
TCATAACGCGTGGTTAAACGAAAGTGTATACCAACAGCCATGTTCCAAAATGTAGCAGAAAACCTTTAACTCTTTCGTTAAGCAAAAAAAAAAATCTTTAGTAGACACTCTTATTCAGAGCTAACATACATCTGTACTTTGTTGTACACAAGAAAACATGTCCTTCTTACTTTTAAGCCTAGACTTAAAATTAAGAGCTGCTAGAAGACTAAGATTCTACCACAGCTGAAGTTAGTACTCCACCCAGTACTGGAGTCTGAACAGAAGACTTTTTTGGGGTGAAATTTGTGTTAGTTGGTTAGTCAGTTATGACATGAACATGTAGTTGTTCTAAGTGCCCAGTGAAGAGGTGGGTTTTCAGTCGCAGATTAAATAGAGCAAGAGTCTCTGTAGTTCTGATAGTCATGTCCAGTTCCACCTGCAAGCAAAATTTTAACACGTCTTTGGACAGCTCAACACTCTTGGAGGAGAGGCTTGCCAATTCTGTTACATCAGCTAGCAAACGCCTGCTTTGGCTAGCACAGCATAGTGAAGGGGGAGAGGGAGGGCCATCCACAAATACTAATACATACAAACTAACACTGCACTATACAATGAATTACGAGTGGCGACGTGTTGAATACCGCTCCCGGCAGAATTGCGTGTTTTTGTGTCTATTGTCTTGTTTTATGCACTGCCTTGTCTTCTATGTCTTTATGTCTTGTATCTCATGTTCTGTCTGCGAGGAGGGTATTCAAGTAAGTATTTCATTGTGCTCTGAACACTGTACTTTGTACATATGATAAATAAACTTCAGCTTTAACTTCAATTAAGTCCCACATTATTCCCACTTAATAATCCACAACACAAATGCGGTGAGTTTGACTACCTGGTGTTAAAGTTTACTAGTAGACCGTAATACAGTGTCATTTCAGTAAGCAGGAGTGTGCATGTGAAATTATTTTCACTTATATCTATAAAAAACTTCAAAATTCAGTGATATTTGGGGGAATATGTGTGGCCAAATGTATCAGGTGTGAAACAGGTGCTGATTATCATAGGGTGTGATAGCAAAAACTTTCAATTTTCTCATGGAGCAAACCTGCTTAGGCCTGGAATTTCTAATTAGAAGGAGTTTGGTTACAGCTGTTGATGCGTCTGTAGTACTACAAGCAATGTACAGACAGATATTTGTTTACAGGCATTACACAATATACATACAGGCAATATACATTATTATGAACACAGCACAAAATATACAGACAATTTACAAATTATTAACAAATACACAATACACATGTAGACAATATACAGATTATTAACAAATACACAATATACATAGACAATACAGATTATTAAAAAAAATACACAATATACATACAGACAATATACAGATTATTAACAGACAATACAAAACATACATACAGATAATATGGATTTTATTTACAAACAGTATTTAATATCTATTTTTATACAGTAAACTCCCATTAATTCGCAGTTCAGAGTTTGAGGCTTCAGTCGTTTGTATTTTTTTCTTAGAACCTTGGCAATATATCATTTTTCATGCATTTTAGTAATAAATTATTAGGAAAACTAATTTATTAATTTTGTAACAAATATTAACGTAAATTCAGCTACAATTCCACAAAATATAACTGTATACATTTTTTAATACTGTCAAGAGAACACAAAGAAAGCGCATCTCGGTATGGTGAAATACTGCTGTATTCAGAGGCGAGAGGCTTGAAAGTAGCCAATCTGAGAGCGTTATTCATTTCTCCTTGCTGCTGATTGGCTGCTGCCCTGTGACGCATCTCTGGCA